>JAKCPI010031653.1:0-10991 GCA_023213315.1 Euborellia annulipes
GACTAAATGCTAATGAATGCATGGCTAAAATTGTAAATAAAAAAAAAAAATGAATTTTTTTTCTAAGGAAAATATATTCTATATTTTCATTAAAAAATAAGATTTAGTATTAATATTAACTTAGAAATTTGAAATTTGGCCAAAATATTCCTCTATTTGAACTTATTCGATGATAATTAATTTGTATTTTTATCCCATCTCAATTTATGACATGAATTCAATACTTCTCTCTCTATACATGGGCGTACCCAGCGGGAGGGGGGGGGGGGGCAGGAGGGGGGTAGCTGCTAGAAGAAAAAAAGGATAATATTTACAATAAGACTTTTGGGAGTTTAGTACTTTTTACAACTTTTTCAGGGAAAATACTCCCTCATTTCCCTTTATTAGCCTAAAAGAGGTGTCGGTAAGCCAATTTGATCGAGATATATGCCAAAATAACGAAAATTTTGAAGAAATACGAACGCCACATTAAGCATTAAAAAATGTATTATTACTTACTTTTTTTGGGTTTTTTCTTTCTCCATTGTAATTTAGATGACAAAAATCTTGCGCCTGACCTATTCTGATTGAGATAACTAGATAAATTAATTAAATAGAGTAAAAAAAAGATTAATAATTTTAATGATAATTGTTTATTTTTATAAATATTGAACGATAAAGGAGCTAACTTCATATTGAATTATGACTATTCACTGACTATTTAAAAAAAAAAATCTGGTGTGACTGTCGCACAGCACACAACTTTCTCTTACCTTCGGTAATCGAAAGTTGTGTACTGTGCTTGTCACACCAGATTTTTTGTGTCGACATGTATTTAGTTCCCGGCAGTAGGGAATATTTGAATTCAGATGTAAAATTTATAAGTATGGGAAAATATTTATATTTTGTTACCATGGCAACCATTTCTCCTATCTTTTCTATGGAGTGCAAGAGTAAAGTGGTCTTCAAACAATTTTGAGGGCAAAACGAGAATATACATTTGAAAGAGCATCTAAAAAATAATTGATTTTTGAATTTTTAATCAAAATCGTTAGAGCGAATTTTGAGAAAATCGAAAAAAACTGAAAAAGTACATCAGTAAAGTACTAGTACTCTTTGGCCGATTTTGATTAAAAGCTTATTTTTCCGGTCCCGGGGGTGTTTAACTTATATATAAAATTTCAGCCTCATAGCTCAATTCCTTCATGCTTAAAAGTGAACACAGACACACACACCCACCCACACACCCACCCACCCACCCACCCACAGACAGACCATGTCGCGAAAACCACTTTTTTGGATTCAGGGGACCTCAAAACGTGAAGATCCATCAAAATCTCGACATCGAATTTTTGACATGAAACCAATACTTTCTCTCTATATATATATTACATATATACATAGGTAAGAGAAAGTAAAAACCTTGAGTTTGCTATACATAAGAATATCAACTTTTTTAGCCACAATTATTATTTGAACTCTCTATATAGGCTACTATTAATATTATTATAAAAATTAATATTTTTTCTTTCATTTTCACTCTTGGCTACTGAGTCCATTTAGGGATTTATCGTCTTTATCGGAAGTTTCCAAATTCTTTGGAGGACCGATGCTCTTTTCATAAGTCAATTGATAAATTTTTTATAAAAATGAAATGAAATTTTATATCACGATCAAAATTAATGTGTTAATCAATTTTGGGGGCCCCCGTATTCTACGGGGCCCTAGACACGCGCCTTGCTTATGATCCGTCACTGTCAAGTATATTTTAAAGAAGTTGCAGGGATCCCTCGTCCGAGAGCCGCCGGAGGCGCTCGAGACCTTCGGTTAATTAAGGTCGGTTCTGTTTTAGATTAAAAAATATTCATCCAGAATATTTTAAAGAAGTTGCAGGGATCCCTCGTCCGAGAGCCGCCGGAGGCGGCTCGAGACCTTCGGTTAATTAAGGTCGGTTCTGTTTTAGATTAAAAAATATTCATCCAGAATATTTTAAAGAACTTGCAGGGATCCCTTGTCCGAGAGCCGCCGGAGGCGGCTCGAGACCTTCGGTTTTAAGTTCGGTTATTTTATTTTTAGAAAAAAAATTCAAAACAACTAGGGGAATCTCGGCTTTGGGTCGGTTCGGCTCGGTTCGGTTCGGTTCGGTTCGGTTCGGCCCTTCGGTCCCGAAAATTTATTTTTAAGGGCTACTGAATAGCTTCTAACTGGATGGTTTTCGAACCGAACTGAGACGAGCCGAACCGAACCGAAGTCGACACTAGTGACAAAACAACTTCAGGGGTCCCGACCTAATTGTTTCGGTCCTTCGGTTGAAGTTCGGTTTCCTTCGATTAAAAAAAATTTAAAACAACTAGGGAATTCTCAGCCTTAGTGACAAAACAAATAGCGCTCGTAAATGGAAAGAACGAAAGAATCATGAATGTTGAGCTAATGTAAAAAAAAAAAATATTCTTTGTTTTTTTTTTTTAATGATCATGAAGTTAGCTCCTTTATCGTTCATTTAAAAAAAAAAAAAATAATAATAATAAACAATTATCATCAAAATTATTAATATTTTTTTTTTACTCTATTTAATTAATTTATCTAGTTATCTCAATCAGAATAGGTCAGGTGCAAGATTTTTGTCATCTAAATTACAATGGAGAAAGAAAAAACCCAAAAAAGTAAGTAATAATACATTTTTTAATGCTTAATGTGGCGTTCGTATTTCTTCAAAATTTTCGTTATTTTGGCATATATCTCGATCAAATTGGCTTACCGACACCTCTTTTAGGCTAATAAAGGGAAATGAGGGAGTATTTTCCCTGAAAAAGTTGTAAAAAGTACTAAACTCCCAAAAGTCTTATTGTAAATTCCCTCCGAAAAAAAAAAAAAAAAAAAAAAAAAAAAAAATGTTTATAAAGTGATGAAACGAAACAAAATTGGTGGATGGCGACGGGGAATGATTTTTTTTTTGTTAGGACTCGAGGGTTTTTAGGCTTTTAATTCGAAGGCTTTTCCCCCTCTATATAAAAAATAGCTATGTTACAATCTGGACGACCATGATCTGACCATGCCCCCCTAGATTTGATCCTGGGTACGCCCATGTCTCTATATATTAACATATATAGAGGTAAGAGAAAGTAAAAATAAAATTTAGGTCTGTGTTATAAAAGATTTTACCTGATATAGGCAAAAATGTTTAATTAATGGACAGATAAAAAATCACAATTGGCTTATATCTTGAACAAATAAATTAAATATAATTTATTGATATGGGCGGTTTAAGATATCGCCTAGACGACAGGCCGTCAATTTAACAGACAAGTCGAATATTTGCCTGTCAAACGTTTGACAGGCAGCTTTTTCAAGGATTGTTTATTAAGATAATTTATCCAAGACAAATAATAAGATGGAATTTGCTTTTAGTTTTGGATTATTTCTCTTTGAGAGAGGAGATGAAGTTTCCAATTGCAACTCTCTTGTCAGTGCTGCTTGAAAGGCATTCCAAGCAAATTATTCTCTGCGCGTGCTCATATCACGGTGATGTGTTAACAATAGGAAATTTCTAAATATTAGATAATTATTATTGTTGAAATTGGAGGTCAAACTATTTATTTCTTCAAGGAGATGAGTCAAATTCATCTAAATCCGAGGGCAATTTTTTACATAGATTTGATTGTTAGACAGTTGAATTTTGAATAAATCATCTAAGCTTATTTTTAAAAAATCTTAATTAATATGTGATTAATAATAACAATAAATTCATTTTTAAATTAAAAAAAAAAAAAATAAAGATTATTGGGACAGATTGTTTTTTACTTTCTCTTACCTCTATATATATGAAAGTATTGGATTCATGTCAAAAATTCGATGTCGAGATTTTGATGGATATACACGTTTTGAGGTCCCCTGAATCCAAAAAAGTGGTTTTCGCGACATGGTCTGTCTGTGTGTGTGTGTGTGTGTGTGTGTGTGTGTGTGTGTGTGTGTGTGTGTGACTGTGAACAAAATATCTCAAGAACGGAAAGAGCTGAATTTTTATATTTAAGTTGGAAATTTTATATTTAAGTTAGGCACCCCCTGGGACGTGACACGAAGCTTTTGAACAAAATTAGCCAAAGGGTGCTAGTACTTTACTGATGCACTTTTTCAGTTTTTTTTTTTTCGATTTTCTCAAAATTTGCTCCAACGATTTTTTTTTTTAATTCAAAAATTAGGAACCGACCGAATATTCGGTTTCGGTTACGGTTTCGGCTAGTTTCGGCAAAAAATCATGGTTTCGGCCGTAGTTTCGGTTTCGGCCAAAAAGTAGCCGAAACTTTCGGCCGGCCGAAACCAGAGTCTGAAAAGATGGGATGAGACTCGCATGCAAAAAAAAAAAAAAAAAAGGTCAAATGATTTGCACTTGAGGGAGAAAAAAAATTTAGTCACCCTAAAAAAAAAGGTAAAATGATTTTCACGGGAGGGAAAAAAAAATTCAAAAAAAAAAGGTAAAATGAAAAAAAAATTTTTAAAGGAAATACAAGTTTCGGTTTCGGTTACGGTTTCGGCCGAAACTAAGGTTGAGGCCGAATATTCGGTTTCGGTTTCGGCTGAAAATCTTGTTTCGGTCGGACCCTATCAAAAATCAATTATTTTTTAGATTCTCTATAAAATGTATATTCTCATTTTGTCATTGAAATCTCCTGAAGACCACTTTACTCTTGTACTCCATAGAAAAGATAGGAGAAATGGTTGCCATGGTAGCAAAATATAAATATTTTCACATATAAATTTTACATCTTGAAAATCGAATTTACCGTACTGTCGGAAACTAAATACATGTCGACACAAAAAATCTGGTGAGACAAGCACAGTACACAACTTTCGATTACCGAAGGTAAGAGAAAGTTGTGTGCTGTGCGCCAGTCACCCCAGATTTTTTGTATTTGCTTGATAACAAAAAAATTAATTACGATAATTTTTTAATAAGTCATTAAAAAAATTATAGCTCGATGTCCCAATAATCTCTTATGAATTTAATTCATTAAAAAAAAAAAAACCTTATAATAGTCTAGTTTTTTTTAAAGTACGTTAAGACGTCGCTCCTGAACCCCCTGGATTGCAAAAAATTTTTCTATATAGGCCCTAATAAAAGCTAAGGTTTTGATCTTTAAAGGATGCCTATAGTCCGAGAGCTGGTGGCTTCCTGCGGACGATTTTTAGCACCACTTGGCATTGCTCGCTCAACTTGTCATAAATTCTAGCTATTGTTGATTGATTGTTGCCTATGATTTTATTTTTTTTTATTAATTTCAGATGCACATTCAACGTGGCGCAATCTCTCAGCCTTTTGGATTCTTGCTTCGGTTCGAATGAATTGTGAAGCGAATCAAAATCCTCAAGTGAAATTTATTAGACAATTTTGTAATGAATTCAAATCGCAATGGGAAATTGAAGAAGCCAGCCCAGAAACGGGTTTAGTATTATTCCTGGAAATTTACTCAATATCACTCACGGGGTGAGAATTTATTCCTTTTTTACTTTCTCTTACCTCTATATATGTTAATATATAGAGAGAGAAAGTATTGAATTCATGTCAAAAATTCGATGTCGAGATTTTGATGGATATACACGTTTAGAGGTCCCCTGAATCCAAAAAGTGGTTTTCGCGACATGGTCTGTCTGTGAACAAAATATCTCAAGAACGGAAATTGCTAGGAGGTTGAAATTTTATATTTAAGTTAGGCACCCCCCATGGGACGAGACACGAAGCTTTTAAACAAAATCGACCAAAGAGTACTAGTACTTTACTGATGTAATTTTTCAGTTTTTTTCGATTTTCTCAAAATTCGCTACAACGATTTTGATTAAAATTCAAAAATCAATTATTTTTTAGATGCTCTTTAAAATGTATATTCTCATTTTGCTGTTGAAATCTTCTAAAGACCACTTTATTTATAAATTTTATATCTTGAATTCTAATATATCGGTGGAAAACTAAATATGTGTCGACACCAAAAAATCTGGTGCGACTAGTCACACCAGATTTTTTTTTTTACTTTGTTCCCTTCTAAATTGCGAACCGGAAATTATAAACATTAAAAAATGATTTACTAATTAATTAAAAGTTTAAATGGTAAATTATTTAAAAATAAAATTTTATTCAAAAAGGTTGTTTGTTTTTGACTTGGTTAAAATTTTCGAAAAGATTGATTTGCATTTGGAAAAGGTTGTATTTGAATTAGAAACCTTCGTTTTTTTTTTTTTAGGATGAAGAAGAAGAGGATCATTTTAAACAAAATTTGATAAATATCTATTAAATTTGGTTGCTGATATTTTAGGAATTAAGTAAAGTATTATTTTAAATTCAATTGTTATAAATAAATCCTTATTAATCATTGTTTTATCACTGCAGACTTAATCATATCTCAGGACCAGGATGGGGAGGTGATCCTCGACTTCTAATCCGTCAAGGTTTAGCCCAATTAAGTGGATCGAGTCTTCTTGTGGTCCCCGAAACCACTGACAACAATCTCATCGATTTCACTCTGCCCATTAACCACTTCAAGTAATTTAATTTAAAACAGTTGAATTTTTCTAGAATATTAATTATTTTTTTTTTGAACAGGCCTGCTCTCTATTATAAATTAGCTTCAGTGCGAGGTGCTCGCAACGTTTTTTTGTTGCCTTTTTCTGCAGATCTCTGGCTAGGTTTACTAGCTGCTCTTTTAGCTCTGACGTTTGCTATTCTAATCAGCTTAAGCTTGGAAGCTACATTGCCTATTCGACCCAATCAGGTATAATTTACTAGAGAGTGAGGAATATATCTTGATTATCGTAATTGTTGCAGGTAACTCACACCGTGGAGGAGTCAACTGTATCGGGTAGTCGTGAGTTATCTTGGGAAGTGAGTGAAGTGGCTTTGGTTACTGTATCTGCGCTCTGTCAGCAGGGTGGGTATTTGCTTTAGTCAAATTTAGAGAGACTGCTCGTTTTACAAAATTGAAATTTGTTTATCACCAAAAAATAATAAATAAATAGTAGAGAAGAGTGTTCGAAATGTCGTCAAAATGATACTCTTCTATTGTATTAAGATGGTGGAACAGGATAATAATCTCATCCTCAATTAAAAGCACAATTGTAATAATACTTTTTGGCCGATTTTGATTAAAAGCTTATTTTCACGCCCTAGGAGGTTGTCTAACTTAAATATAAAATTTCAACCTCCTAGCTCAATTCCTTCATCAAAATTGAACACACACAGACAGACCATGTCGCGAAAACCACTTTTTTGGATTCAGGGGACCTCAAAACGTGTATATCCATCCAAATCTCTACATCGAATGTTTGCAGGGGCGCCGGAACGAATTTGAATCAGGGGGGGGGGGGGGCAAAAAATTTTTTTTTAGAAAATTAAAATAATTTAATATGTTTAAATAGTATAAAACAAAAACAAATCTACTATAAAACTTTAAAGTTTTAAATAAAATCACAATTTTAATAAAATTAAAATTTTAAAAAATTTGGTAGTGATTTTTCAAAAATTTTTGGAAAAAAAATGAATTTCTTACTCTTTTAATTTAGATTTTATTTTTCAAAAGTAAAAATCTGGTGTGACTGGCGCACAGCACACAACTTTCTCTTACCTTCGGTAATCGAAAGTTGTGTTCTGTGCTTGTCACACCAGATTTTTTTGTGTCGACATGTATTTAGTTCCCGGCAGTAGGGAATATTTGAATTCAGATGTAAAATTTATAAGTATGGGAAAATATTTATATTTTGTTACCATGGCAACCATTTCTCCTATCTTTCCTATGAAATACAAGAGTAAAGTGTGCTTCAAACAATTTTGAGGGCAAAACGAGAATATACATTTGAAAGAGCATCTAAAAAATAATTGATTTTTGAATTTTAATCAAAATCGTTAGAGCGAATTTTGAGAAAATCGAAAAAAACTGAAAAAGTACATCAGTAAAGTACTAGTACTCTTTGGCCGATTTTGATTAAAAGCTTATTTTTCCGGTCCCGGGAGGTATTTAACTTAAATATAAAATTTCATCCTCCTAGCTCAATTCCTTCATGCTTAAAATTGAACACACACAGACACACAGACACACACACAGACACACAGACACACAGACAGACAGACCATGTCGCGAAAATCACTTTTTTGGATTCAGGGGACCTCAAAACGTGAAGATCCATCAAAATCTCGACATCGAATTTTTGACATGAAACCAATACTTTCTCTCTATATATATATTACATATATACATAGGTAAGAGAAAGTAAAAATATATCATTTTTAATAATAAATGAAATAAAAGAAGAAATTTTGCCCCCCCCTCTGTCCCCCCCTGTAGGATGCCAGGGGGGGGGCAATGTACCCTTGCCCCCCCCCCCCAGTTCCGGCGCCTATGAATGTTTGACATAATTCCAATACTTTCTCTCTTTATATATTAACATATATAGAGATAAGAGAAAGTAAAAAATATATTCTGATAGAGATTTAAAAAAAAATGTAGGCCTATGATCTTTAAAATTTATTCTGCGGAAGGGGGATCAATTCGTCTGAATCGTTCAGATCTCCCAACTTGAAAAAATTTTCGGGTCAATATTGAAATCAATAATACTTTAGATTTTCGAAGCAAATTTTTCTTTAAATTGGGTGCCTTAGCTGATTTCTCGGCTTTAATTCCCGGCTATTGGGCCCTTTGATTTAGACACTAAACGTTACCCTGGACGAGTGAAATAAAGAAAAATTTTCTAGGAAATCTTGAGTTTTATTGGCATCTTACTAGATTTAAAACCCCAAGGTATGTGGAATGTCCCTCAGTAGCCATATTCTAAATATATGAAATAAAGTTTAAGCCCCTGAATGGCCTCAGTAACCGAAAAGTTAAAAAAAAAACTCCTAAGTATAGTGAATTAATAAAATTAAAAGAAATTCTAAGTCACAATGGTTCATACCACGTAATAACCGTATTCATAGTCATTGCTTGAGGAACAAGGAATCCTTATGCCTATATAAATGTATAGATATAAAGATTTCTTCTTCCTCAAGGAACGACTATTATTGGGAATTATCTCTGTTGAATTCCTACCTTTATTTTTCGCAGGATGTTCCCGGGATCCCGTGACTGCAGCATCCAGGACCATGTTCCTTTCCTTGTTCGTGACCTCTGTCCTCTCCTTCACGGCGTATTCAGCGTCGGTTATCTCCTTTATGTCATCCTCTGGACCGGTTGCTTCAACCCTTCAAGGTCTCTTACAAGCAGCTCGTTCAGGCGCGTTGCCCTTTGCGCTCCAGGATGCACCGTATTTTCGTCAACAATTTCATGTACAAATAAAATATTTATTAGTTAACAAAATCATCATAAATTATTTGTAATAATTATACTAGGTAGGAGAGAAATGCCATTTCACGTAGTTTGAAGACGTTGGATGTTTCGCCCGCATATTTAAGTATTGCAGAAGGAATGGACGCTGTTCTCAAGGTGAATAAAGTATCCGAATTGTGGTGATTAATTAACAAAATATTCATTAATTTAGTGTCTGTTTTAGGGTGAGCTCGCTTTTTGTGCGGATGCAGCGCGAGCGCCTCGCCGATTAGCCGAGGCTCGTCTCACCTCAGTAAGTTTGTGCACCTTAGGGAGTATTCCCTTAGGAGCAGCTGGACAAGGACTCGGTTATGCTTTCCCTATTGAGAAAGGCTCTCGGCTCAAGAGGATTATCAACACGGCGTGAGTTGAAAGATCTAAAAGCAGAATAGAAAATTATAAATACGAATAAGGGTGAAAGTTTTCGGACAAAACACGTTTTGCTCAATGCCAAGGCACACCGATTGAGCAAAAACGTTTTCGGACAAAACGTTTTGTTCAAGAGCAAAACGTTTTGCCCAATGCCAACGCACATCAATTGAGCAAAACGCTCAATGGCAAAACATTTTGTTTAATGATGTCGAATCATGCCCAATTGTATTTTGTCTCCTCGGTGTGCGTTGACCCATAGAAAAGCAATGAAAAAACCGTTTTAGGCAAAAACGTTTTGTTCGAAAACGTTTTTACTCAATTGGTGTGCGTTAAGCCTATACATTAATTTATAAAGAATTTTTTTCGAATTTTCTTACCATCAAATATTTGTGCGTATTTTTCTATTGTGTAAATAAAAAAAGTTTTCAAACTCAATATAATTGTGTTTTCTATTTTTTCATTATTATTTCCATGATTTGGATTGGACGTGAAATTATAATTAGATACGAGCAAAAGGAGTCCCATCGCAGAGTTTTTATGTAGGATATCCTTATGCAACATTTCTTTTAGGACACATGTTTGGTATTTACTTTTTGAATGCAGCAACGCCTAGCTCTGGTGCTCAGAATGTGTGTGGGGGGTAGTCATTAAAATAAAAAATCTGGTGTGACTGGCGCACAGCACACAACTTTCTCTTACCCTTCGGTAAGAGAAAGTTGTGCACCGTGCTGGTCACACCAGATTTTTTGTGTCGAGATATATTTAGTTTCCGATAGCACCTTAGTTTCAAACTTGCATTTTAAATGTTGACTGCTCCAAATAAACTATGGTTATTTTTCAAAATTTTAATCTCATATTTGGACATTTTATACACAATATAGAATCGTAAATAAATACAAAATTTCATAAGAATTGGAAAAAAAAATTTTAAATGCCTAAAAAGTTCTAAAGACCCCCTTTTGAATCGAAATTAACATACAAATCCCTATAGGAAATTAACATTGTTCCTATGCGAAGATAAGGTGGAAAGGGAATTTAAAAAGAGTAGAGAGAGACAATGTTTGCAAGTGAGAGAGAGACATATATGTTTTCTTTGAAACAATTAAAGACACAAATAAATTTAAAAAAAAATGGGAATTTAAATAATAATTGATTTTTTAATCTAATAAAAAGAAAAAAGATTTAAATTCCGTTACCATGGCAACCATTTCTCCTATCTTTGCTATGAAGCACAAGAGTAAAGTGGTCTTCAGAAGATTTCAACGGCAAAATGAGATAGCTCAATTCCTTCATGCT
>JAKCPI010031654.1:0-48724 GCA_023213315.1 Euborellia annulipes
AGTTTATTTATATGAAGAGGGGGGGCATGTTAATCATGCACGCGCACTCACTCATTCACGCACCCCGGCTAGATGGGAAGCCAAGTGGAAACGGTCTAAGGGGCTAGTGTAAATTTTTTTTATATCTAACCCCTTTTTATTAATACGGAGATTATTTCTTACTGTACATTGAAAAGTAAATCTAAATACGATGAGATTAACTTGTTTATTTATATTTGCAAATTCTCCGTTGTAAATTCTTATCATAAAAGGAAATAGATAAAATTTAAATCTATTTATTTATTTTTCTAGAAAAATTTACGGTTTAATATGATAAAAATCTTTAATCAACAAAATGAAGAGATGCTCTTTTTTTGAAATAACCTTTTTGCTATCATTATTTAATAACTAGCTCACTGATTGCAATAACCCAAGGAATGGGGGGACAGAGGACTCTCGTTTGGCTCTTTGGATTTTCCCTTTCTTTTGGAAAAGTAGATTTAAAAGGGATTTAGAGGAAAGGTGAACGACCTCTTCTTCTCGTTAACAATGCTGATTGACAGACAGAAGAATTTTACATTTTCCCCCAATAGTTCAATAACCTTTCAATGAATGAAATGGCTTCAGACTGCCCAAACTGAACGATTCTGTTTTTGCACTTCATCAGATCCCTTTCATCAGATCCCTTTCAGCGCAGCAATCACAAAAAATAACTTTCTAGACGCATTTTCATCGAGTTTTTTATTTTTAATAGTTAGATCATTTAGTGAAACAACAACAAACAGGGGCGCTGGAACGAATTTGAATCAGGGGGGGGCAAAAATTTTTTTTTTTAGAAAATTAAAATAATTTAATATGTTCAAATAGTATAAAACAAAAACAAATCTACTATAAAGCTTTAAAAATTTTAAATAAAATTTAATAAAATTAAAATTTTTAAAAATTTGCTAGTGATTTTATCAAAAAAATTTTTAGGCTATATTTATACTATTTGAAGGAAATAAATATTTCTTAATTTTCTTCTTTTAATTCAATATAAAATGTTTTTTAGAAATTAGAAATACAATAGGGTCTATATAGAATATTTTGGAAAAAAATGAATTTCTTACTCTTATAATTTTTTAATTTAGATTTTATTTTTCAAAAGTAAAAATGTATCATTTTTAAAAATAAATGACATAAAAGAAGACATATTGCTTCTGCCCCTCCCATAGGATGCCAGGGGGGCAATGCACCCCTTGCCCCCCACCCAGTTCCGGCGCCTATGACAACAAATTAGAATAGTAGATCGTGGCTGTAACTGATTTTTGAAAAAGGGATTAGGATGCAGCCTCTATTTAGTGATTAAACCCGCCGA
This sequence comes from Euborellia annulipes, assembly GCA_023213315.1. Classification (NCBI taxonomy): domain Eukaryota; kingdom Metazoa; phylum Arthropoda; class Insecta; order Dermaptera; family Anisolabididae; genus Euborellia; species Euborellia annulipes. Next base: position 1,337 of record JAKCPI010031654.1, read on the forward strand.
AACGTTCTTAATAAAGAGTGTAGGAGCTGCATCCTTTTCAAAAAATCAACCAAGATCGTTGCAGTTAAGGTGCGCGTCTCGGGGTGCTAATTTTGGGAGATTGCGGCCACAATTTTGAAGCTATCGACCTCAATTTTTTTTTTAAACTAAAGCTATTTAAAATATCTACAACAAATAGAAGTCCTTTTTTGATTTTCGAAAAAATAAATTTTTTTTTTTTAGATTAATCGCATTAAATAAAAGATATTTTTAAAAATTCGCTCTATATCTTGTAGATAATTAAATTAGTAATCATTGTGTTAAAAAATAATTAATTTTTTACCCTCAATTAATTAGCTGGAATCTTTCAAATGAAATGGAATAAATCCCTTGTATTCCTATGGGGGAAACTAACGCCATCTCTTGACGCATAGTGTAACTCGGTACTGAATCTTCTTCTAACGGCTTTTCGAGACGCGCACCTTAACTTATTGATATAAGGCGATTTATGTACAATCCCATATTTAGTCGAAAATATTTTTATCTGTAGTCTACTATAATCCCTAAACAAGTGAAAAATTTATCATTAATTCAAATAAACCCCGATTAAAAGAGTATATATAAATTCCGTATTATTATATTCTTTGTCTTTAACTTGTACACAATCAGCACGCATCAATTAAAAAAATCTTCTGACTTTGTCATCAACATCTCGTAGTTAGGTGGATGGTTAGAGAGAGAGAGTAAGTAGCAACAAAGACAGACGGATTTGGTGGATGGATGGAGTAGAGTTATATAGAAGATATAGATAGAGGCTTGAGGGGTCGTCAAACGTAGGTTTAGAATCTCTCTCTCTCTCTGGTTGAAGGGGTTATAGGTATAGGATTGAATGTGTGTGTGTGTGTGTGTGTGTGGTTGAGTGAGTGAAGGTGGGTAAGCGACTTTGCACAAGCAGGCTTGGGATTAATCCAGATTAGCCATTGCGGCTCCCAATCCGATCCTAATGAAGCCCACCACCACCACCACCATAGACATTACTACATGTCTCCTCTCTCTCTCTCTCTCTCACGTTCATATAAGCAAGCAGAGGCACGCGAATGACGCACTCCCCACCTCTCTCTTTAATGGGAGCCGCCGCATAGGAGCTTAAATGCTGCTGCTATCTGAAAAAAAAAACCTTTCAGAAAAGGTAGAGTGGGTGGTGGTGGGGGTGGCTGGGATTGAGTGGGATGGAGTGTGAGAGGAGGCAAGCAAATCAATCCATTCTTAACAAATATACACATCACTTTTTTATTTTAAGGATCAGAGGCCTTAGGCTAGGTTTGGGAACTCGTAATAATTAAATTTTACTTTCTCTTACGTATGTATATATATATATATATATATAGGATGAAATTTTATATTTAAGTTAAGTAACCCCCTGAGACGTGAAAATAAGCTTTTGAACATAATCGGCCAAAAAGTACTAGTACTTTACTGATGTACTTTTTTTAGTTTTTTTTTTTTATTTTCTCAAAATACCTGCAATGATTTTGATTAAAATTCAAAAATCAATTATTTTTTGTATATTCTCATTTCTCTTTTTGAAGCACACTTTACTCTGGTACTTCATAGTAAAGATAGGAGAAAACAAAAAACAAAAACGTCACACAGTCTTTTCGGCAACTTAGATAATATAAGACGATATCCGTTATATTAATAATATACACAGTATGTATAATATTAATATATTTATATATATATATTTGGGGTCTAGACATTTTTATTTTAGCCATTTGGATACCAAATGACTTAAATAAAATTCTGGGAACCGAACCCGCGACTAATATGAAATATCTTAAACATTTCTAAGTAAAAACACAAATCCATATCATTTTAATAAATAATTTTAATTTAAATAAAATAAAGACAAAAATGTCGATTTTTTTTTTTATTAACGCCAAATTTCTAAAATTTTAAAATAATCTTTCCATTTCAGTCTATTTTATTGGAAATTCTTATAAAAACAAAATTTTTAATTATTATCCAATAAACATATCAAGGTTATGTTGATTTGTCCCATAAATTGAAAATCGACATTTTTCTCTTTGTTTTATTTAAATTGTATTAGGCCTAAATTGATTTGTATTTGTGTTAAATTTACTTCGAAAAATTTTCCTCTTTTTCTTTCTTCAGAGATCCAAATAAAAAAAAAAAAACAAGATTAATTCCCCAAAAAATGTCTTGAGTTTCTTAAAATAAAAGAAAACTAGAGAGATAGAACAAAAAATCCATCCTGTTGTTGTTGTTGGTTGTTTTTGCGTAATTACGGTATCAAACGAACAAAAAATAAAAGTCCAATCCAAATTTGACCCGTTCGCTGTGGTCCGTTTGTTTGCGCCCTTCGATCACCTCACCTCAACAGCTACGCTTTACGCCAATTAAATACTGAGAGACGACACAAAAAATAACAATTCTTCCAATAAATTTACAACAAAAAAAATTTCTTTTATAGTAAGAGAAAATCACTTAAGAAATTAATAAATATTAAATTAAAATCTTTCAACAATTAATTAATTAATTACAAATTCATTTGATTTCAAACCTTTGATGAGGAAGCATGTTTATATTTTATATACTAACATAGTGATTCTCAACCTTTTTTTCCCGGCACACTTTTAACGATTTTAAAATATGGCGGCACACAAGATAAGTTTTTAAGTTGTTTACTTACCTATTCCCTACACTCTGAAAAGTATATGGTAATAATTTTGAATGTAAAATAAAATAATATGTACTACAAAAACTACTTGTGCTTGATGTTTTTTGATAGTTTCATTTCTATTTGGTCGTTAAAATGACAATGCTACTCTCATATCGTCATCTACCGGTACATTTAACAGTCTCGATCTTTTTTATTAAATTTAAATTTTACTCGTAGATATAATAAATAAAAACCATTATAATTTTTACTATATACATTTCTAAAATTTGTGTGTTAGAGTTAGGAACCGACCGAATATTCGGTTTCGGCCAAAAGTAGCCGAAACCTGAGTCTGAAAAGATGGGATGAGACTCGCATGCAAAAAAAAAGGTCAAATGATTTGCAAAAGCGGAAAAGGTGCGGTAAAAATTTAGTCTTTTACAGGATAATTTTTTACAGGAAATACAAGTTTCGGCCGAAACTAAGATTAAGGCAGAAATTCGGTTTCAGTTTCGGCTGAAAATCTTGTTTTGGTCGAACCCTAGTTAATTTCTCAAAATATATTAAATAAAAAAAAAATTGTGCCAAAAATTTTTGAGCATATATTTAGATTAGATTAAAAAAATAAAAATAGCATATAAAATTATTCAAATAATTTTTTCGGCATCTGAGGCTCAGTAAATTTCATTGTTTATTTGAGAGGTGAAATGAACTGTTGACTTATATGTACAAGTGACAAGATTTCCTACTTATGTGCTAAATAAAGATCAGGGTCCTAGTTACTTTTTTCCTAATCATGTGCCGCAATTTTGACGGCACACAAAAGTGCTGCGGCACAGTGGTTTTATTCACAACCACTTAGTGTATTGATTTCATTTTGGGGAAAAATTATTTTTTAATAATTTCTGGTTGATTAAGAGATCCCCTTCACGTAGGCCTTACTTTAAAATAAATTATGAAATGTTTTTATTAAAATTATGAAAATAAAAATTAAAAAATTAAATTATATAACAATATTTATAATTTTTAATTTGAAAGATTTAATTGTATAATTTAATTGGATTTCATTTTATATAGAACCCTATGTTTTTCAATGGGAAAATTCAAGAATTTTTTGAGCGTCCTCATTTGGGGATTTGGCAACACGAATATTTTTTTCTTTTTTTTTTTAAATTAATTTTCATTTTGAAATTCCAATAGATAGGATTACATTTCTAAAATTTGGAGGCACATTTTAAGAATTGGGCGGCATACAAACAGTGGTTGAGAATAACTACTAACAGCTGTTTACGTATTCTAATTAAATTTTTTTGAAAAAAATTTAAATAAATTTATTTAAATTTCAATAATTGATTAAATAATTTTAGTGGGAAATAATTAAAAAAAAAAAATTAATTAAATTAAATTTAATAAATTCAACAATTGATTAAATAATTGATAATTCATTCGTATTCAAGATTTTGATAGAGAAACATGCAGAGGGTGTGACTTCTCTCGTAAATAAACGAATTTAAGAAGTTTACCATTTCTAGGTTAACATGAGCTACACTGTAAAAAAAATTTCGATGATTTTACAATTTTTTTGTTGTAAGCAAATTTCCAAGACCAATAGATACTAAATTTACTATACAGTTGAATTATATTTTTACAAAACTCTTTGCAAAAATCGTTTACAAATGTGTGGTAATTTTACTAATATTTAGCAATTTTCGAGTCCAAATTTGGTAATTTTACTAATATTTAGCAATTTTACAATCCAAATGTCTGGTAATTTTACAAATATTTAGCAATTTTACAATCCAAATGTTTGTAATTTTACTAATATTTAGAAAAAAGAAAAAAAATTTACGACTGGACCCATAGGTTATTGACCTTTAGGGGACGTCTCTACCTGAATGGAGTGAAATAAATATTTTTATTTAATGAAAAATTCCTCCAGGATTTGAACACTGAACTTTTTTGTAGAAGCCTTGCTGCCTAGTCCATTTGAACATCGAATCACCTGTTAACTAATTATCTATCTCTGCTATTTGGCATTCAAGTATGACCTCACTGTAAACTATTTTTACTAAATAATAAAATAAAAAATAAACTTAAAGTTATCATAATATTATTATTTTTTGTATTATTATAACTTAAATAAATCCTTATAGTGCCCAAAATGTCTTTATTAAGAAAGCTAAAAAGCAGTCGAAACAAAGTCGGCCATGTTGGCCGACTCAGACAGCCTTAAAAGGAAAATTACAATACCCTTGTATTGTAAAATTAGAAACCTTTTTGTAAAATTACAAACCCTTTTCTAAAATTACAAACCGTGTTCTAAAATTACAATGCCGTTGTATTGTAAAATTAGAAATCGTATGGTAATATTACAATATTTACTCTAATTTTCCAAGAGAATTGTAATTTTAAAATGTTTTTTGGTTGTAAAAATTTTTTGAATGCATATATTTGTAAATTTAGTATACAAATGTACGGTAGTTATCATTTACAAGGAAAATTTGTAAATTTACTATACTAAAACATACTAAAATTAAAATTTTTTTTTACAGTGTATGATTAAATAATAAAATTTAATATTCCTTCAAACTGTACTATTTTTTAAATAAAATTCTAAAGCTCTGATGAATTCTTAATCCGTAAAATGAGCTCTCTCTCTCTCTCTCTCTCTCTTCCTGCCAAAGGGGAGAATTAATAGACAGGGAATAATAATGCATTAGCAAAACGACTATCAATATTATAGAGACCTTTTATCTTAATCTCAGATTTAACTAATGAACTAAATATCATCTACTTATTGGTCAAACATCTCTCTCTTTGCTTCAATGATAATAATAATTCCTGAATTATTATAATAATATTACTCTTATGGAACATATGATTTAAAAAAAAAAAACTATTAGTTCAACAGAGCGAATCTGAATTTATTATTATTATTACGTACGTAATATGAGGATTGATTTCGTCCTTTGAATCAAGACTCTCGTGACTCATCCCTTTTAAATTGACATTAAAGGCTAATGCTTCTAATTAATATCTATTAACCTAAAAATGGCAATGAAATGGATCGGAGAATCAAATTGATTTTAACTAGAAGAGGGGAGAGAGGGGGGGGGGCGTTTGTCATTGTATAAAAATTGCAAGAAATCTTTTTTTATTAATTTTTATGTGTGTGTGTGTGTGCTTGTGGTTTATTTTAGACATGTTTTCTCATTAAAGGTTTGAATTAAAATGAACTTTTAATTATTGAAATTTAATTATTGTTTTTCTTATTATTATTATTTCCCACAATAATATATTCTGATTATAAAATTTTTTTTTTTAATAAATTAAATTTATTTTAATTGTTATTAACATTTTTATTTTATTTTATCAAAATTTGCTTGAAGAAGCCATTAGGGGTTTAATTAGAATATATTTTATATTATAATGTATAATTAATACCGATGGCATTCAGGTGACGTTCAACACGCTTATTTTTCGGGGCCGTCCATCCTAGAATCAGACGTGATTTTTGGCATTGCCTAACACGTGGCTGTTGCTCTACTTCCTTTATTATTAATTATTATTATCTTATGCCGAAGCCATGCATCTAGTGGACCAGTCCGGTGTTCCTGTGTGCGTTCATCCTAAAGAATAATAAATTTAAGATTAAACCAACAAACCAAAAAAAAAAAAATGTTTTTATTAACACAAATAAAATTACAATTTTTTTTTTTTAATTAACAAATATTAGGCTATATATGTAAGAGAGAGTGAGTAGCCCTTTTTGTTCCGGTCCGTCTCTCTGATCCGAATTATTATAAATGAGAGCTCTACGATTCTTTCTATGCGTTTTATTACTTCCTCTCACTAAATCTAGCTATGGAAAAATAGAGTTCTAATTTTGTGAAATATGGAGAGAATGTATTATTACGAGAAGGTCCAAATAACGGCTAGGGTTAACAGCAAGTTGCGTCTATTAGTTATCTAGTGGATGGCGAATTCTTATTTTTAGTAGAAGGGATAAAGGATAAAACTGCTATTATTATTTATAGTTCTTGCTAAGCCTAAGTAGATATTAAAAATTAAAAGCAATGGCGTACCGAGGGGGGGCGGTCCGCCCCAGGCCTATGCCGCTATGGCCCCCATATATTTATAAAAAAAAAAATTAATGAAAATTTCTCTTTGAGAGGCTCTGACCCCTTGGGGTTCAGGGATATACGGTATTTTAAAAATATTTTTGTGTATCGAGGAAAAAAAATTCAATATAAGTAAGGCCCCCTCTTCTAGTGCCGCCCCCAGGCCCCCCAACTGCCTCGGTACCCCTCTGCCGCGAAGGCGATAAAAATATTAGATAAATTAAAACTAAAAACACGAGGTGACATGTTTCAATATAATATGTATTTATTAGGATTTAACACTTGATACTAAGTATTTGTTGTGAAGATGACATACCAAGTGTCAAAATGTTTATACTAATAAACAAGTAAATTACTATCCACCGTAGTCTCTAATTGAAACATTATGTATATAGACCTACTGTATAAAAAATTGATTAAATAAAAACACTAGGCCATAAGTTTCAAAGATTTAGTAAAAATTAATATTTAAGGTAGCTACATATCGACATCCATGTGTCATCTAATTTTTTACGTTTGACGTGACAACGTCTTACAAATCATGTGTGTATAGTGGCTTGTTAGGGAGGCATGCACGGAAAAGTTTAGTGGCTTGAATAACTCCTCTGTCTTAAGAGGTATAATTATGGGGAATAACTAGAAAGAATGATTTTTCAGCTAAATATTTCACCATTTATTTTTTTCCTATCATTTTCATTTTACCGCGCTGCGGTAAATTCTAATTTGAAAGTTTAAACCCCTGTAGATTCCGAACGGCTAATCAGATCAGACTAAATGTGATGTTAATTTGTGCAGGAAGAAAGACTCTAATAGACTGAATAAAAAATCCCAAGTAACTAACTCCAAAATCAATTTTTTTTTTTATGCTTCGTTATTTTCAATTCTTTCCTGAATTTGTTTTCTTTCTACTGTCTACGTGAGCAAAGTATGATTCACTCTCCCCAGGAGGGGATTTAACTAAATTCTATTCGATTAAGGATTTTATATTCTAAGAAAGGATTAATGATTATTGTTTCTTAATCATTGACGTATTTATTTAAGATTTCAATGAATTTTAAGGAAATCGTTTTGACTTCACTTTCTATTTATAAAATTTCTTCTTTTTTTCCCTTTCTGTCTTATGAAATTTGTATTTTTAAAAGATCTCATATTAATTTATGATTTTGAACAATTTCATTAACAATCCGCGTTAACAACAAAAAAATCTGGTGTGACTGGTCACTACAGCACACAACTTTCTCTTACCTTCTGTAATCGAAAGTTGTGTTCTGTGCTTGTCACATCAAATTTTTTTAAATTTATCTATTGAATAATATTTTTTTCGTCATCTAGACTCCAATGTATTTTTTAAATTATAATTTAGATTTAATCGCTTGTTGCAGAAAGCGAATTTCTGGTGAATGTGCTTGGGGCCAGGTGTTTATTTTTTTTTTTTCAATTTCCCTGACTAGCTTAAAATGACGTTAGGGCTATGAATTGGCTGATTCTATTAAACGTAGAAGAGCCACCCGATGAAGAGTAAACTCTTAAATTCTAGGTTAACAAAACATGCCAAGTTGCTAATTTTGTGGTCCGTAAAATGAAAAATAAAAAAGTGTGTATGTAGCATGCATGTGTGTGTGTGTGAAGAGTCAAGTCAAGTAATAAGAATAGCCTTCGAGTGTTTGGCTGCGTTTTGCTCTCTCTCTCTCTCTCTCTCTTTAGGCCCCCGGAAATCTCGTTCTTTCTCTCTCTTTCATTTTCAAAATAAGCCTCAACTCGTGCTTTTAACAATTTCCAAACTAATAAAAAAAAAAAAAAAAACATTTCAAAATTTTGTGTTTTCTTATAGATATTTTCGATAATCTTTTGAAATTTGTTATTATTATTTTTTTTTTGCCTTTAAGTTAGAAACAAATGTCATTTGTTCACAAACACGTGTGTTTTTCTTCTTTTTTTTTCCCTTCGCCAATGATTAAATATTTTCTATCAAAGAATAAAAAAAAAAATCATTGCAGGAGACTTGTCAATGAATGAAATTTTACGTTACAATTACGGGGCTCTTTTTTTCATTCATCGACATCAGGCCCCCCTCCTCCTCCTCCTTTGGCGGGCGGCGCGTCTAGCCAAAGGGGCTTCGCCTGGACCCCCACCAGCTGGCTCGGGCCCGCCTGCTGCTGACCCTCTCCTTTTCTTAATTATGAAAAAAATTTTTTTTTTTTTAAACACACACTTTTTTCTCATTCACACTCACACTCACCCACACATTCACACAGTCTTTTCGGCAACTTAGGCCATTTAAGACTTTGACGATAACCGTTGTAATATATATTAATCTATTGTGGGTTCAGGCATTTCTATTTAAGCCATCTGGTATCCAAATGGCTTAAATAAAATCATCGGACTGCATGGGTCCGAACCCGCGACGTTTGGTATAGGAGGTAGGCACTAGGGTTTGGACACCGGTGGAAACCGAAACCGGTATACCGGTTTTTTGGCTAATTTTCAAAAACCGAGAAACCGAGTTTTTCCCGAAAAACCGAATTCGGTTTTTTTATTTTTATTTTTTCTTCAGTAATATTTGTATTCAAATTATAAATTAGCCCGTGACCCGTGGCTCAGACAGAAGACAATAGCTTCTAGTGGCTTGGGGTTTCGGGTTCCCTTCCCGCACTAAGCGAGAAAAAATGTATTTCATTTGAATTGGCTATCAATCATTTGAAATAAATAGGGATGGGGTCTAAATGGCCTTAGATGCCGAAAAAGACCTTGAATAAATAAAAAAAATAAAAATTATAAATTATTTATATTTTTTACCCTTTTTCCAATACTTAAATAATCTATACAGGGTGTCCGGTAAAGAATGGATAACCTTGAAATGTCTTATAGTATAACTTATGGCCGTTCAGAAAAAAAAATTGAAACAAAATATATCATAAGTAGTACCTTTGGAAGGAGATTACAAGATTGGGGCTCACTAAAAGGACGAACAGGGAAACTATTGTTCATGACGTGGACATCTTGAACGAATATTTTGTGTCTAGAAGTGAAAGTTCGGGTGTGGTGAACATAGATTTACTATTTAGAGACTCCACCTTTGACTGTAACAAATTTTATTTTCCCCACATACAGCCTGAAATGGTTCTCAGCTCCCTTTTTGAAACTCGATCCGAGGCCAGGGGTACGGACAATATATCATTAAAGCTAATAAAATTATCAATACCATGTATACTTCCAGTGTTAACCCACATTTATGACAGATCATTTCAGGAGTCATATTTTCCTACTATCTGGAAAACATCTATCATTCGTCCACTTCCTAAGGTATCTTGTCCCAGGGAATGTGGTGACTATAGGCCCATTTCTTTGCTTTGCACCTTTTCCAAGATTCTGGAGAGAATTGCACATTTTCATATTATTAATTATTTAGAAACCTCAAGACTATTAGACCCTTATCAGTCGGGATATAGACGCAATCACAGTACCCAATCTGCTCTTATCAGAGTCGCCGACGATATCCGCTTTGCTATAGACAAAAGGCAAGTAACTGTGATGGTCCTTTTTGATTTTAGTAAGGCGTTCGACCTGGTGGACCACGCACTTTTGGTGGAGAGGCTGTCAAAGCTAAACCTCTCAAAGTCCGCGACTCGATGGATAGCATCATATTTAGCAGAACGGGAACAAAAAGTTGTGGACACGTCTGGTCTTGGTTCCGCGTTGCTCCGGGTGAAGTCTGGTGTGCCACAGGGTTCGGTGTTAGGGCCTATTTTATTTTCTATCTTTATTGGGGATATCAGCCATTGTATCAGGCATTGCAGATATCAATTATTTGCAGACGATCTGCAGATATATCTTTCAGGGTCCATCGAGAGTCTTGGGGCGACGGTGGTCAGGGTAAACGAGGATGTTAATAGAATATGTGAATGGGCTGTGAGTAAAAAATTAATTATAAATCAAAACAAGACGAAATCTATCATCTTCGGGGAGTAGCAAATATGTGAACAAATTAGCTAACATTCCATCAATAATGGTAAATGGCAGGCGGTTAGAGTATTCGGATACGGTCAGGAATCTGGGAGTTATCTTTGATAAAACTTTAAGTTGGAACGACCAGATACTGAGCGTATCCAGGAAAGCTTATAAAATTCTATACCAACTAAAAAAAAGCAAAGACTGCCTGCCTATGCCTATCAGGAAGATGATAGTAAATTCTCTCATTGTCCCTCACTTTGACTACTGTTGCCTCGTCACCAGCGACATGACTGGGGAGCGAAGAAGGACTCTCGAACGTGTGTTCAACTCCTGCATTCGGTTCATTTTTAACGTTCCCCTGGACCAACACATAACGCCCTATTACAACAAATTAAATTGGCTCAAACTTGGCAAAAGAACTGAATATTATATGGGGTGTTATGTCTTTGGTCTATTGGGGAGCGATAGACCGGGATATCTGCGTGAGAGGCTGACCCTGAGGGCTTCTGCCAGAGTTAGAAATTTGCGCGGTGGCGATTTGGACTTGCAGGTGCCACAACATAGAACGGCAACATTTGGGTCCTCCTTTTCTGTGGCAGCTGCTAAGTTGTGGAACGCGATTCCATCCGAGATTAGGGGCTCGCGAACATTATGCACATTTAAGAGCAAACTTTTTAAATATCATTTAAAGGAGCAGGAGCGTTGATACTATATTGGGAGAGACCTAGTTAACATAATGTAAATACTCTTTGAGGCTTTAGGAGGCAAATGCCTCAGAGCCTAATAAAACTACCTATCTATCTATCTATCTATCTAAGATATGATTTTTTTAAAAGAAAGGTCTAATTTTTTTACCTTGTTTTACTTTTATGAACACTACGATCAGAAATGAATGGATTCCATCGGTTTTTTGTTATTTTATTATTATACACGAACTATGCTAATAGATAAACAGTGAATAGTATGACTAGCTATTGCACTTTTTTATTAAAAAATTAGCAAATTCCAATAAAATAGCCAGGTGGTCGTTTTAACACTGATTCAAAGTAAAAAAATCATATCTTAGGTACTACTTATGATATATTTTGTTTCAATTTTTTTTTCTGAACGGCCATAAGTTATACTATAAGACATTTCAAGGTTATCCATTCTTTACCGGACACCCTGTATATAATAATAGCGGAGTGCCTGTCTGTCTGTCCGTACGTCTGTCTCGCTCTGTTTGACTAACTTTCCGTTTTGCAGTCTTATAGAGGACATAACGCAGAGTCCAGGAAAATTTTTTTGAGTTATTATTTCCTAAAGTTACGATTTCTTCCATAGGAAATGTATAGAGAAATATTTATGTATTTTTTGGATTTTTTGTATTCCTTGATTTACATTTTTTTGTTTATTAAGGTTGCCCTTGAGATAGGAATTTTGCTTCATATTATTTATTTCTAAATTAGGCTATGTTGCATGGGCGTACCCAGGATCAAAACTAGGGGGGCATGGTCAGATCATGGTCGTCCAGGGGGGGGGGGCAGATCATGGTCGTCCAGATTGTGACATAGCTATTTTTTATATAGAGGGGTAAAGCCTTCGAATTAAAGGCCTAAAAACCCTCGAGTCCTAACAAAAAGAATCATTCCCCGTCGTCAACCACCAATTTTGTTTCGTTACATCACTTTATAAACATTTAATTTTTTTTTTGTTGCTTCTAGGGGGGGCAGCTGCCCCCCCTGCCCCCTCGCTGGGTACGCCCATGCTCTGTTGTATACCAACTACAGTATTATTCAACTTCCAAAAATATTGGTGCGTTCTAAATAGATTCAAATGTTGAAAAAAAAACCGGTTTAAAACCGGTTTACCGGTTTTCCGCTTTGTAAAAAACCGAAAAACCGGTTTTCAAAATTTTCCGGTTTTTTCCAAACCCTAGTAGGCACGCTACCTACTACGCCAAGCCCCGAGGGCCTATTTATTATTTAATTTGGGTTATTTTTACTTTCTCTTACCTCTATATATATATTACTTTCTCTTACCTATGTATATATGTAATATATATATAGAGAGAAAGTATTGGATTCATGTCAAAAATTCGATGTCGAGATTTTGATGGATCTTCACGTTTTGAGGTCCCCTGAATCCAAAAAACTGGTTTTCGCGACATGGTCTGTCTGTGTGTCTGTGTGTCTGTCTGTGTGTGTGTGTGTGTCTGTGTGTGTTCAATTTTAAGCATGAAGGAATTGAGCTAGGAGGTTGAAATTTTATATTTAAGTTAAACACCCCCGGGACCGGAAAAATAAGCTTTTAATCAAAATCGGCCAAAGAGTACTAGTGCTTTACTGATGTACTTTTTCAGTTTTTTTCGATTTTCTCAAAATTTGCTCCAACGATTTTTTTTTAAATTCAAAAATCAATTATTTTTTAGATGCTCTTTAAAATGTATATTCTCATTTTGCAATTGAAATCTTCTGAAGACCACTTTACTCTTGTGTTTCATAGGAAAGATAGGAAAAATGGTTGCCATGGTAACAAAATATAAATATTTTCCCATACTTATAAATTTTACATCTGAATTCAAATGTACCGTACTGTCGGGAACTAAATATATTTCGACACGAAAAATCTGGTGTGACAAGCACAGAACACAACTTTCGATTACCGAAGGACCAGATTTTGTTAATATATATAGAGAGAGAAAGTATTGGATTCATGTCAAAAATTCGATGTCGAGATTTTGATGGATCTTCACGTTATGAGTCCCCTGAATCCAAAAAAGTGGTTTTCGCGACATGGTCTGTCTGTGGGTGTGTGTGTGTCTGTCGTCTGTGTGTGTGTGTGTGTTCAATTTTAAGCATGAAGGAATTGAGCTACGAGGTTGAAATTTTATATTTAAGTTAGACATTCCCCCGGGACCGGAAAAATAAGCTTTTAATCAAAATCGGCCAAAGAGTACTAGTACTTTACTGATGTACTTTTTCAGTTTTAATCGATTTTCTCAAAATTCGCTCTAACGATTTTGATTAAAATTCAAAAATCAATTATTTTTTAGATGCTCTTTCAAATGTATATTCTCGTTTTGCCCTCAAAATTGTTTGAAGCACACTTTACTCTTGTGCTTCATAGGAAAGATAGGAGAAATGGTTGCCATGGTTACAAAATATAAATATTTTCCCATACTTATAAATTTTACATCTGAATTCAAATATTCCCTACTGCCGGGAACTAAATACATGTCGACACAAAAAAATCTGGTGTGACAAGCACAGTACACAACTTTCGATTACCGAAGGTAAGAGAAAGTTGTGTGCTGGGCTGGGCGGTCAGTCACACCAGATTTTTTATTTAAAATTATCACCATCATTATCACAGTCTTTCTGTTTAAGAAAATCGAACTCTTTTTTTTTTCTTTCTTTTTCTTACTCACCAACGATTCTGATTCATCTCTCTAATCTTCTCTGGACCTTTTTTTCCCTCTCTCTGTCTAATCTCTTAATCTCTCTCTCTTTCTCTATTTTTGTTCTTTTGTTCATCAAAAAAAAAAAAAAATATGCTCTATTTTTTTTCTCATGTTATATTTTTTTATGATTAATTCATTAGAAATGATTAGAAATTTAAATTTAGTTGAAAATTAAACTAACCATTACAAGATAAATAATAACTAGTTGTTAAGAATTAGAAACAAAAAAGTTTTTTTTTTTTTTTAATTATCATTTAATAAATAAATTTATAATTATAACACCTCGCTCTGATCTTTGTAACAAATTGCATGTCACAACAGGCGAGCAGCAAGTGTTTTTTTTTTTTTTTTTTAAACCTGTTTTGTCATACAATTGTTGTTCAAATTAAGATAAAAATTTTATTATCTTGATGCTTCTAATGATAGACTTTAGTTGAATAAATTTGAAATAAAATTCATGACCTATTTAAATTAATGCATAACTGAAATTATATTAAATAAATAACGTTTTATTTTCAACCTGAAATCATTTTACTTTCTCTTACCTATGTATATATGTAATATATATATAGAGAGAAAGTATTGGATTCATGTCAAAAAATCGATGTCGAGATTTTGATGGATATACACGTTTTGAGGTCCCCTGAATCCAAAAAAGTGGTTTTCGAGACATGGTCTGTCTGTCTGTCTGTGTGTCTGTCTGTGTGTGTGTGTGTCTGTGAACACAATATCTCAAGAATGAAAAGAGTTAGGAGGTTGACATTTTATATTTAAGTTTTGTACCCTCATGGACTGTCAAAATAAGCTTTTGAATAAAATCGGCCAAAGAGTACTAGTACTTTACTGATGTACTTTTTCAGTTTTTTTCGATTTTCTCAAAATTCGCTCCAACAATTTTTTTTTTAAATTCATAAATCAATTATTTTTTATATGCTCTTTAAAATGTATATTCTCGTTTTGCCATTGAAATCTTCTGAAGACCACTTTACTCTTATACTCCATAGAAAAGATAGGAGAAATGGTTGCCATGGTAACAAAATACAATTATTTTCCCATGCTTATAAATTTTACATCTCTCGAATGTACCGTATTGTCGGAAACTAAATATATGTCGACACAAAATATCTGGTGTGACAAGCACAGTACACAACTTTCGATTGCCGAAGGTAAGAGAAAGTTATGTGCTGCGCGCCAGTCACTCCAGATTACAGATATGTTTTTGAGATATTTATTTTAATTTATAGAATTTTTTTCAAATATTTTTTAAATAAATAAAATTTGCAGAATATATTCAGTAGATTACTTATTGTAAAAACTAAATTAAGAAATAAATTTCTGAAAAAGAATTGAGAATAAATTTGTTCGAGTGTAAATTCAAAATTCTCATGACGCACTTACACGAGTGGAATATTTTCATTGTTACTTTAACTTCTCAGCTTATGGCATTGTATTATTTTAATTATTATTTTTTTTCGCCTTCTTAAGCAAATATTATTTATAAATCCTCGGGACGGGGGCCGTTAAACACAATTTTGGTGTTAAAGAAATTTTAAAATAAAAGAAAAATCTGGCGTGGGCTCACAGCACACAATTTTCTCTTAGCTTCGGTAATTGAAAGTTTTGCGCTGTGCTTTTCACACCAGATTTTTCGTGTCGACATATATTTAGTTTCCGACAGTACGGTACCAGGTACATTAGTATTTCAAGATGTAAAATTTATAAGTATAGGAAAATATTTATATTTTGTTACCAAAGCAACAATTAATTAGTAATTAGGTGATTACCCCCCCGCCCCTGAGATTTGAAAAAAATACTTTTTTTTTAAAAAAAAATTTCTTTTGAATGTAAAATTTTAAAATTTAATACTTAAAAATTTGATTTGTATTTATATTCTGGCAAACAAGTAGAGAACGCCTTTAAATTACCGAAATTAAGAAAAAATATTCGGGTGGAAGTGGAATAGTGTGCTGTGCGACCAGTCACACCAGATTACCTCCCCCCCCCCCGAGAAACTCCTCTGGATCCGCTCTTAAATCCAATAGAGTTATTCCAATGGAGTTATTCCTTTTGGTTTTTGAAATGCATTCAATTGGTTTGGCGTAAACATTTGTTTAATCGTATAGGTGGGTGGGTATGGGGGAGGAGATGGTTAGTCAATCTCTCTCTCTTTTTTTTTAAAGTACTTCTCACTCGCTCTATTGAGTGTCGTTAATTTTGCAAAAACAAACTATGACTAATCATCATTGCAAGAGAGAGCGAGAGAGAGAGAGAGGTGCAAGTGCAAGCGTGTGGCGGTGGCGGGCGGCATGTGTGCAACAAACAGCCTTAATTTAAATGCAGCCTGGTCGCGCGTTGCTTTGGGTCCATGCCCTTTAAGCCGCCGGTGGGCTAGAAATAAAGATACTCTCTCTCTCTCTCGCTCTCACTCGGCCAAATTGGGCGCTAATCCGCCGGATATGCAATGGGCATCGCATCAATCAAAGGTAGAAAACAACCTCTTGGGAATGTTTGTTATTTTCACACCTCACTTTAAAACATTTGACGTTTTCTTTATGAAAACTATTCAATATACGCCCTCGGGCTTGGTGTCGCCTGTTTTGTATTATACCAAGGGCCGCGGGTTCGGGCCCCAGGCAGTCCGATGATTTTATTTAAGCCATTTGGATACCAAATAAATAAGAATGCCTAGACCCCAAAATAGATATATTTACAAATAACGGGTATCGTATAAAGTCTTAAATGGCCTAAGTTGCCGAAAAGACTGTGTGAGTGTGACTGTGAATGAGAAAAAAGTGTGAGTGTTTTTTTAATTAAAAAAAAAAAAAATTCAATATATCCACCCCTCACTGTGCCTGAGAGGTTAGAGTTGATGACAAACTCAATAATGATAATCTAAAAGTCAAGGGGCCAGCAATCGCCTTATATATACCATATAATTTGCAAATATTTCGGCCGGTCTAACGCCTGGCCATCTTCAGTGCCAGTATATGTTTGGCAGTTAAATATGGAGTATCCGTCTTTCTATTGAAATTTCCAAATTAAATTTCGTTTCTAATCCACAAATGGAGAGAAATTTCATGAATTTTACCATTAGAAAGCATTGGGTTCTATATAAAATCAAATTCCTCTTAATTATAATATTATTTATTTTTTTTTTTTGTCTTTAAAAACACTTTTTTCCCATTCACACACGCGTTCACACAGTCTTTTCGTCGACTTACGCCATATAAAACTTTTTACGATACTCAGTATTTTAGTAATTATCTATTGGGGGTCCAGGCATTCTTATTCAAGCCATTTGGTAACCAAATGGCTAAAATAAAATCATCGGACGGCCTGGGGTCCGAACCCGCGAATTTTGGTATACAAGGTTAGCACGCTAACCCCTACACCAAGCTCCGAGGGAAATGGATTACTTTATAAGTGTTATTATATATTATGTATCTTTTATAAATGCATATAAATATAGGCTAATAGGGGATCGGCTGTTAGACTAGCCTGCCATCTTTTGCAAGAGTGATGAACTATTTGACACTTAATTTTTAAATATATCTACCAATATTATTTTAAAAATTTCTTAATTAATATGTGATTAATAATAACAATAAATTCATTTTTAAATAAAAAAAAAAACTAAAGATTATTGGGACAGATTGTTTTTTTGTATTTGCTTGATAACAAAAAAATTATTTTTCATAATTTTTTAATAAGTCATTAAAAACATTATAGCTCGATGTCCCAATAATCTCTTATGAATATAATTCATTTAAAAAAACCGCATTGAAAAATTCCTTATAATAGTCTAGTTTTTTTTTTTTAAACAACGTTTAAGCCACTCCTTTTACCCCTTAAAAATTAACACTAATAATGCATTCTTTGTATTTTAAATTTTCAAAACATAAATCAATAAATTTAAACACTTGTTTATATATGTATATATAAATCTAATTGTATTATGTATCTCGTTATTGGTCCTCACAAGCACGTTTCATTTGTGGTGCTATTTCCCATTCACCCCCCCCCTCCACCCCCTCCTTCCTCGCTCCTACTCGACAGGTTAGATTCCCTAAAGCCTAATCCCTAGCTTCCGTTTTAACATATATATATATACGTATATCCTCTCTCTAATGCCATCTCAACGTTCGGATTGACGATCAATCAATTTGCTAATCTTTGTCTGAGGGACAAAAAAAAATAAAATAATATCCGTGAATATTGTTTAGAATTTCTTCCCGGTTTAATCATTATTGTTGACGTTTCGGTGACTTGACAAAGTTGTTAAAAAAATGATTAGCTGTTAGAAAGATAAGAATGTTAGTATATTTTAGAATATACTATTTGGATTGAATATTTTAGAATTTGTTAACGCTAAGAATTTTTTTAGCTCCTTTGTCATGAAGATGGATGACGTTTAGTCTCCAAAACGTCGACATATTAGAATAATTCGGTAATATTAGTTGCGGTCTTCCTTCGCATTGTCTCTAATAATAATATCTAAATATATATAATTCGCTAATGTCCGTCTGTCTGGCCCGCTCTATTTAGGCAACTTCCCGTTAGAATTTTGAAATGAAATTTTATATGCATAAAGACGACCTTCTAGGGATTCTAGGAAAATTATTTTCATCCCGAAATTCCTACAACTTTTTTAGTTATTAATTCTTAAAGTTACGATTTCTCCCATAGGAAATGTATAGAGAATTATTTATGTATATTCTTTTCATTTGTGTATTCCATGAATGTAAATAAATCCTCAAGCAGGCACTGCTGAATAGTGAATATAGTAATGATAATAATTTTTTTTCATTATTAAGAAAAGCCCTCGGGCTTGGTGTAGTTGGTAACGTGCAGTGGTAAGCGTTTGTGGCACGTCTAAATTATTGGGCTGAGGCTTTATATGTATTAAAACTATCTGCATATTTTTTACTGGGTGTCGTCTTAAAAAAATCTTGAAATTTCAAAATAAGAGCCCGTTTAGAGCACTTTTTCTATTAAAATTTATTTTTCTATATATCTCTGAAAGTGTGCCTGATGGGGGAAAACTGAAATGATATTTGAATTTATGAAAAATATTTCTAGAATCTCATATCTATATCTTTATTCTTGTGAAAGAAAAAAAGTTCATTTTTGTCGACCAGTGAAAATGGACAGACTTTTATTTTGGCGAAATCCGTATTTTGGTTGAGAAAGCCCCGTCCTCCTGGTGCTCATTACTTTAGGGAAAATGGCATACCAGTATACCCCATTGGTCTTCCGTTGGGCCCTTTGAACGACGTCAGGAGCCTAAGATGCCGAAAAAACTTAAAAAAAGAGGAAAAATACTCCTACTTAAAAAATACTAGATACCTACTGGTATCGATACTTTTCATCCGATACTTTCTGGTATCGATACGATACCAAGTACTAGTATCGATACTTTTTTTTCGATACCGTATCCCTAATTAAGAGTTTCTTTGCTTTCTTTTGCTCGGCGACGAGTCGCACTCACTAAATTCTTATTTATTGAAAAAATCTATATAATATTATCTATGAGTTTTAATTTTCATTATTTATACATATAATTGAAAATAAACTATACCGGCAATTAATTAATTTTTTTTTCTATTTATTGATTTTTTTTTTTAAATAATTTTTAAAGATTGACCGATTTGATTGATCATCGATCGTCTTTGAGCGTTGAGTTGGGGTATTAGTGTGTGTGTGTGTGTGTGTGTATAGCCTTTATGTGTGTGTATGTGTGTGTCCTAATGGTAAGACGGGAGGGTTTAGGGTTTAGGGGGGGGTTTGGTGGGTGGTGGCGGTAAGGCAGGAGGTGAGCGGCGCGCAATCCCTCGGACTTGGCGTTCCCGTCGTAATCCAACATTTCTCTCTCTCTCACTCTCATTGCTAGCTGGCTGGCTGGTTTACCCCGTCCTGCCTGCCTGCCTGCCTGCCTTTCCTGGCAGCAGCAGCAGCAGCAGCTCAGCCCTCCCGAGCTTAATCCTAAGCCGGATTTAGCCGCGCTCGCGGCGCGCGCTCTCTCTCTATCTCACTCGCTCACTCGCGGCGGGCGGCGGGCGGCGGCGGCCAAATCCGGCCCGATGGATTTTAGCTCTATCCTTGTCACACTCACAGTATTCTCTATTCTCTCTCTCACTTTGCCGACGCCCGGACTACAGCCTCTCTCTCTCTCTGTCTCCCTTCGCCCGCACTCTCTCTCTCTGCCCTACGGCTTGGGGTAATCCCCTACCCTCTAATTCCCTGCGCTCAGATAATCCACGAGCCAGTACAGTCCCGACTAGAACGCTGTCGACTTTCGGCACACTGGCGCCCGGATCGCGTATGTAACTTAACACACACACACACACAACGTTTCTACAAACAAACAACACTCTTCTTCAGAAATGGATGATGTCATCTTAATCCCCTCTCTCTTTCGTTAATCTATTCAGCTGTTACATCAATCATAAGCGGGCTAGAGATAATCCAAGAGAGGGGGAGAAATCCGGGATGACACATCCACACACACACACAGACACACAGACAGACAATATAATTCTTCTTTCTTTCTCTCTCTCTCTCTCTCTTTCTTTCCCTCTCTCCTCTTGGCAATTTAAGATCAATATTACGTATATCTATTCTCCTGTGGCGTATTTATAATTCCCTCTTTCTCTAAGTGAGCCCTTTCACCCCTTTTATTAATGATAAAATTTCGTATTTTAGTTAGAGGAAATCAAGAAACGTTTTTTTTTATTTAATTTCTATTCCCCACGATAGTTGCCTTTATTTTAAAAAATTTATTTTTTTCTATTAAAAACAAAAAACAATTTCACGTATTATTTCTTTTTTATTTTGTATAAAAATCTGCCATATAAGCTGGTCTCGGACCCGCCTGCGGCGGACCCTCAACTTAATTATGAGAGGAAAATTGTTATTACTCTTGTCCTTTGGCTCAGGGCTAGAGCATTAGTTTCTGGTAATGAAAGTCAAGGATTCGCGTCCTGTCTTATGCTACAAAAATTTATTTCAATAGAGACGGTGTCTAAATGCCGAAAAAAAAAACACTCACACTTTTTCTAATTCACCTCTCATTCACACAGTCTTTTCGGCACCTCAGGCCGTATAAAATTTTTACAATATCCGTTAATGATTAATATACATATTGGGGTCCAGGAATTCTTATTTGGTACCCAAATGGCTTAAATAAAATCATCGGGCTGCCTAGGGTCCGAACCCGCGACGTTTGGTATACGAGGTTATCACGCTAACCCTTAAACCAAGCCCAGAGGGCTGAAAAAGACCTTAAATGAAAAAACAAATTTACTATTCCAATTCAGTGCCTGCTTGAGGATTTGTTTACATTCATGGACACACAAATGGAAGTGAATACATAAATATTTCTCTATACTGTACTCTCAAATCTCGGAGGGGGTAATTACCCCCCTATACCCCCCTGTATCCACCCTTCCCTGTTCCTTATAGAGGC
The DNA here is from genome assembly GCA_023213315.1 of Euborellia annulipes. Classification (NCBI taxonomy): domain Eukaryota; kingdom Metazoa; phylum Arthropoda; class Insecta; order Dermaptera; family Anisolabididae; genus Euborellia; species Euborellia annulipes. The sequence goes on from JAKCPI010031654.1 coordinate 22,978, forward strand.
GTCAAAAGGGAAAGCGAGAAGCGATGCCTTCACTTGCTTTTTATTTATATTCGCCTTTAAAGGGAAATTAAAGGGAATTCCTCTCCTTTTTACTTACACTTACTATATAGAATGTTTTTTTTTTTTTTTAATGAAAAACATTCACACTTTTTCTCATTCACACTCACACTCACACACACATTCACACTGTCTTTTCGGCAGCTCAGGCCATATAAGACATTTACGATAACCGTTATTTATGAATTTATATATTAGGGTCCAGGCATTTTTATATATAGAATGTTGTTTATTCATAGAAATATTTCTGCCTAATTTTCATTGATCAGCAGGTTGTTATAATTAACTTAAAATCTAATTTTGTATTAAAGAAAAAAAAATAAAAAAAGATCAAATATTACGATATTTTTTTCTTTAATATTTTAGAGAACTAAACTCTCTAATTTCACACTTTGACTTTTACGATAAGCGTTATTTAATTGAATATATTAATATATGTATTTGGTGTCCAGGAATTCTTATTTGGTATTCAAATGGTTTAAATAAAAACATCGGACTGCCCGGGGTCCGAACCCGCGACCCTTGGTGTCTCAGATGGCGAAAAAGACCATAAATAAATTACAAAAACAAACACTAAATGACTTCAGTAGCCAAAAATGCAAAATTAAAAAAAAAAAGAATATTATATTTAAAAATCTGGCGTGTCTGTCGCACAGCACACAACTTTCTCTTACCCTTCGGCAAGAGAAAGTTATGTTATGTGCTTGTCACACCAGATTTTTTCTGTCGATATATATTTAGATTCCGACAGTACGGTACATTTGAATTCAAGATGTAAAATCCATATAGGTAAGAGAAAGTAAAAAATTCGGTCATAAAAGTCGCTTTAAAAAAAAAAAAGTCGCAAAAGTCGTTTTTTAAAATCTCAAAAAAAAGTCTGTAAATTGACAAAAGCCGAAAGATTTTTTTTTCCCGTTCTCTACTTATCACAAGAGGACTGTGAGTCATATTTGGCAACTCTTTTTTTTTTTTTTTTGTCTATGACTGTACACATAATCGGGATTACGTATCAAGGGAGGATTTTTTTTTTTTGCCCAATTTAAATTCTTCGTCTTTATTGATTACAATAGATGAGAAGGAGAGAGAGGGAAGGCTTTCTTGATTTTTTAGGCTTTCCAAGAGAGAGTTATCCCTTTGCCTCTCCTCTTCACTCTTCAGAAAGGATGAATTTCTCTCTCTCTCTCTTTCTGTCTTGGAATCCCCTTGGATAAAAAATCATTTAAACTTTCTCTTTTTTTTCTTCTACTGCTTCAAATATAAAAAAAAAAAATAACCAAGAGATAAGCAAGCACCTTGTGGATAGGCAAAATAATATTTTTCTATTTTCTATTGAATATTAATCTTATTTAATTTTACGTTCTCTTATCTATATATGGACCCTGTTACGCATTAGTGTGTCAACCGCCAGCTACCGAGATTTGAGAAAATTAACATTAAATTTTTTTGTTTTCATTGGATTATATATAATTTTTTTGTGAATTGTGCAAGTAACATTAAATATAAATTTTTTTAGGACATATTTCATTAAAAATATTATTAATTATAGCATTTGAAACAACATACCGTGCTTAACTCAATTTTTAATTTTTTTTGGCGCTTGACACACTAATGCATAACAGGGTTCATATAGAAAGTACTGGATCAGGATTAGTTAGATGTAGGCAGCCAGCAAATAATAAAATACTTTAATTATCCTCGACGTTTCGGAACCCAATCGATCCCATCTTCAGGACGATAAACTGTTAATTTTCCTTAGATTGATGTATATCCAAATTAACAGTTTCAAATAAATAGAGACGGGATCTAAATGGCCTCGGTTGCCGAAAAATATCTTAAATAAATAAAAAAAAAAAAAAAAAAAAATTAACACTTTATAGTCCTGAAGATGGGATCAATTCGATTCTGTAAGGTCGGCGATAATTAAATAAAGTTTTTTTTTATTATTTGCTGGCTGCCTACATCTAAATAATTACCACTCAGCCATCGAATGTCTTCTACTTAAGGAAAGTATTGGATTCATGTGAAAAATTTTTTGATGGAAATACACGTTTTGAGGTCCCCTGAGTCCAAGAAAGTGGTTTTCTGTGAACAAAATATCTCAAGAGCTAAAAGAAAATCGGCAAAAAAATTACTAGTACTTTCCTGATGTACTTTTTCAGTTTTTTTTTCGATTTTCTCAAAATTCGCTCCAACGACTTTGATTAAAATTAAAAAATTAATAATAGTGTAAAATGTTATAATGTTTTAATTTCAATAAATGTTTATTTACTGCAGGTAAAGGAACTCTATGAGTAGGGCAGCAAAAACCTTTATATTATTTCGTCAACGTTTCGGGAACGCATCCCATCTTCAGGACGAATTAATTGTCGAATAATAGATGACTAGTTTTATAAAGTATACACAACGAAAATTGTGCATAATAATTTAATGAAATAGACAATTGTATATTGTACTGATTGTCAAGCTGAAGGCTGTCAAGGTGTGTAAACAGCCTCAACGCCGATCAATATAAACAACTGTCTATTTCATTAAATTATTATGCACAATTTTCGTTGTGTATACTTAATAAAACTAGTCATCTATTATTCGACAATTAATTCGTCCTGAAGATGGAAGCGATGCGTTCCCGAAACGAAATAATATAAAGGTTTTCTTTTTTTATTTCCGCTGGCTGCTCTACTCATAAAGTTGCTTATTCACTAATTTTTTTATTCTCCTGGCTGCAAATCTACCTTCCTTACGATTAATTATTTTTTAGATGCTCTTTAAAATGTATATTCTCATTTTGCCATTGAAATCTTCTGAAGTTCACTTTACTCTTGTATTTCATAGGAAAGATAGGAGAAATGGTTGCCATGGTAACAAAATATAAATGTGACATCTTGAATTTTAATAAATATTTCAACACAAAAAAAAAAGCACAGAATTCAAACTTTCACTTACCGAAGTTAATGTGTGCAGTGCGATCAGTCACACCATATTTTTTTTATTCACTAATATAGAGGAAACAGAAACACTAATTGTACAAAATTCTCTTTTTTTGTGTACCGTTGATAAAATCACCCATTATTTATATTCACTGATAAATTCAATATTCACAAAGCAACCGGAAATATCCTCCAAGTTTTTTTTTTTTTCTTTTCACTGATTTGATTATTTATTTAATTAAATAAGAAAATTGATATAAGATTAGTTGGAATTCCGGATGCAAAATTTTTTTTATTTTTATTTTTAGATAATTATTTTTTTTTTTTTGGTCCATTTGACATTGATGTAGTTAGGATGTAGTAGAGTAGAGGCAGCCAGCCCCAATATACAAAACAACCGGCAACGAACCGGTGAATCAATCTTCTAGTTATTATTTAGATGATTCCGGGATTAAGGACTCCCCAATTGGGGCTCCGCTCTAAGCAGATTAGATTTGGTTTAATAACGATAATCCATGATTAAAAAAAAAAAGAGAGAAATTGAAATGGAGGATTATTCTTAAAAAAGAATTTCTAATCGTCCAATTAGATATCATCTAATAAACAACAAACTAATGCACCAAGACTTTCCTATCTCAATGGGAGAGTGGAAACCCGGAGGGGGGGGGCTTCCCTTTTTAGGTCTCTTTTTAAAGCCAAATATACATTTCATTTTATTTGAGGAAAAATTTTAAAATGAGACATTTTGATCTTAGATCGCGATCATCTTCAGGAGAAGATATTAAATTAAATTAACCTTTGTTTGCAAGTAATAGTAGGATCAGTAAAATAATTTGATTTTCGGTTTAACTGTGGTTTATTTGTAAAAATTACCTCGTTTCGGCCACTCATTCGATGGCCTTCTTCAGATACAATTTAGCTAATATTATAAAGGTTGTTACATCTGTGACATTCTCATTTGAATTAGTTGAAAAAAAACAAGATGGCTGCTGCTTTTCGACATGCACGCCATCTACACATGAGCGATCGCAGCGCCCCTACATACAATCTAACACGAAATTTAAATATTGTATTTTTTTAAAATACTAATATACACTCTCTAAACTGTACAAATTATTCTTGAAAAAATATTATACACACACACACACACACACACATACATATACATACTATTTTTACAAATACATTCAATTACAATTACATTTAATTATTATTATTATTCTAAGTTTATATATATATATATATAAACATTCATAATTTAATGATTATGTAAAGCCATCGCAACGGAAAAAGTAGAATACAAAGTTCCAATAAATAAGCACATATTTTTTTTATTATCTTTTGAAACTCTTTTGTAATAAGTAAATTTATTTGGATTGTCTCCTCCCCGCTATTTGTCGACGTTTCGGAGTGCTCACGACTCCTTCTTCAGGACCTTATAATTAATAAAAATTAATTAATTTATTTAAAAAGAATGTAGGCATTAGGCCACCAGCCATTTTTGCCGATATATAAAAAAAATAATTATATTATGAATCCTCTCGGATTATGAATTATATTTGTTGTTATAACATACAGTATAACAATATTATAAATAAGGTATAACAAGTGTAATTTATTTTTAATAATTTTAAAGTTCTGAAGAAGGAGTCTTGAGCATTCCGAAACGTCGACAGATAGCGAGAGGAGACAATTAGTCTGAAAATCATCTCTGGTTGTTTAATTATTAACATTCTTCTCAATTAAATCAGTTGTATTCCAAATGTACTAAAATGTGCTGGTGGCTTTTAAGCCATCACCACATATTGGTATCGGTCCTTTGGGGAGTGGGGAGAAGCTATGGGGACTATAGCCCCCCCCCTCAAAAGACCCTAGATATTTTGCGTTCTTAAAGAAATCAATTGAGTAAGAAAAGGTTTGTTTTTTTTTTTTACATTTTTTCAATTTATTCTGAATTGTTTTTTAAAAATTCAAATTTCCAGCCCCCTCCCCCAAAAAACAAATTTCCAGAACCCCGCTTGCAACGTATAATGTATAGAAGAGTATCGTTAAAGTCGATATGGCCTTAGATGCCGAAAAAACAAACAAACAATCCATTGAGTTGAAAGAAACGGGGGGAGCGAACAACACGCCTCGATAGGATAGACCAGGGGTCTCCAAACTACGGCCCGCGGGCCACATCCGGCCCGCGGACAGATTTTGTCCGGCCCGCGGAGAGCTACCAAACTTGAAAACTTCTTTTAGAGAGCATATTTTTTATAGCAAATTAAATTTAGTTTACTGAAGTATTCTAATTTTATGTTGAATAATTATTATTATGACATCTACATTGATATGGTCATGGGCTAACTACTCATAACATTGTTGTAGGCTTATTGTTATTGTTTTTGTGATATGTTGGATAAAGAAACAATTGTAATGAGTAAAGACATGTATAATATGCAGAAAATTTAACTTCATTATATAATAACTAACAAATTATTGAAATGAATCCAACTAACATTTTATACATTTTAAATAAAAACATAACTTATAACAAGCATAATGTCATATGAAATACTAATGAGATTTATGTAATTGAGATTTTCCACTGACAATAGTTTGTAGTTGTGGACTAATTTTACTTGTACCAATTATTAAAAGAGATTTAAGGTGCTCATCAGTTAATTTAGATCTGTAAACATTTTTTGTGTACTTCATTTTGGAGAAGGTCTTCTCACACAAATAAGTAGTACCAAAAACAGAAAACAGCCCACGAGCAAATTTATGCAAATTATCAAATTGTGTCAGTGGAAGACTCTTATAAAATTCCAACAAAGATGAGTTTTGATATTTGTTCTTAATTATATCACTGCACTGTAGATCAATCATTTCCATTTGAAGTTCCGGGGCTAGGGTTTCAATGTCAGTATCAAAAGGATTCAATAAATTGTCGGAATTGTCGGTGATTCAGCCCAAAAGATCTGATAAAATTAACAGTTGATAATATGGTTTTGGGCCTCGGAACTTACTGGAGTAATCAGTATGGCCCTAAGGCTGGAAAGTTTGGAGACCCCTGGGATAGAGAAAAGTGATTTGTCTACACCAGCGTTTCCCAACCTTTTGAAATCCACGGCACCCCAAAGGTGCGTTGGGAATAATATTACACACCAGCGGCACCCTTCCTTTTTTTTCCCTATCAAATCGAAATTTTTTTCCACCCTGGGGCAAATTTTTTTCCCTTGCGTGAAAATTATTTGACCTTTTTTTGGCAAAGCTTAATTTTTTCCGATCTGAGGAAAATTCAAAACTTTATTTTTTCGCCTCTTTATTTTATTTTTTTTTTTTATCTAAATATCTCGCGGCACCCCCTTAGGCATTCTCGCGGCACCCTTGGGTGCCAGTGCACACCGGTTGGGGACCACTGGTCTACACCTTCCATGAACATAAGGTAAAAAAAATCCGTCACAGACAAAATGTCTCTCATATTTAAAAAAAAAGTTTTTCAACTTCGTTGTCTATTTGAATTTATTACATTATAGAAAATAAAAATAATTTCAACTTGACCTCTCTTTACAAAATCGTTAGTAAATAGGTGTGTACAGGTTATATTTCGAAGAGAGGGTTGTTGGTGGGGGGGGGGGGGGGTACGTTTAATGATTTTTGCAAACAACAAGTCCGAATGGAAACCTCTCGATTATCCGGCTTGATGGAGACCAGAGGATTATCGAACATACCCTCTATATATATATATATGTGCAAGTGTGTGTGTATGTGAGAGAGCCCTAATCCAAAAATCATTTAAATTTAGCTTCGGGAATCGAGAGTGCAAATACGAGTGGCGCGGGGGGGGGGGGGGGGGTTACATTTGATACTAATTTAAAAGAGAAAAATCTACAAACAAAAAAAAAATTGTATGAATGAATGACTTTGGTTGATAAATAAATTTGATAATAAAATAAAAATATTATTTATCCCCACGATATTATCCATTACTAGCTTTGCCTTCCTGGACCCACCTGCGGCGGACCCTTAATCAAATGCCTCAATTTTTCAATCAACTCATTTCAACCAATTAAGGTTGCTCAGATAGTACCTCGTAAGTCATAAAAGAATCTAATTTTTTTTTTAAATAAAATTGAAAATTTGAATGTCAAAATTCCTTATTATAATTTAGTCGTGCCCTATCATAGTTTATAATTGTTTTAAGTTAATAATTTAGTTACCAAAAATAATAAATGAATGACTTTTGACTTGAGCAGTATTTCACGTAATATAGAACTGGCAACATTGCATTCATCAGCTATCTATTATATTTTAAATCTTAAAAGCCTTCAATTTTATTTTATTTAATATATTACAATGATTAATGCAAATCAGTTTAAACACAATGGACGATTTGCGAGAAAAAATATTGTAAAAATGGAAAAAAAATGTAACTGACAGCGAGAAAAGAGTATTATTTTATGCGACGTTGCCAGGCTGGTCTGAGTCTCATTTTTAAATATTGGCGACTGTCATTTTGGAGAATTTTTGACTTTCTTGTTAAAATATATTTAAAGGCCTTTGGCAGAAACTTTTGATTTTATGTTTAACGTATTCTACGGAAGTGACCTGATACAATGTAAGTTTTTTTTTTTTTTTTTTTTTTTAACCTATTGCAGATGTGGCTATATAATTCGATATGTGTGCGTTTCGTCGGCATTCCCCATAGACAACATGTTAAATTTCAGTTTTTTTTTAAATTAATTACACGATAACCCCGCTACACCAGCGAGCCCCTCTAAGGAAAAAAAAATAAAAATTTAATTATATAACAATTTTTATTTTTTTTCATTTAAGAGATTTAATTATTCAATTATTTTAATTAATTGGCTTTAATTTCTCATAAGCCAAGACAAAACTTAATGTTTTTAAATCGGCAAATTCATTTTCTGGAATTTTTTGCGTCTCCCTTTTTGAGAATTTAAGAACCCGAATATTTTTTCTGGATTCTCCATAAAGTCCTTTATAAGAATACAAAATTTCGTTTCAAAATTCCAACGGGAAGCTGGTCAAACAGAGTGTGACAGACGGACACTCCGCTATTATTATATATACACATGAACTCTGAAACTACTTGACGGATTTTCAAGGGAATTTTTTTTTTTTTTTAAGATACTAGAAAGTTTAACCAGGATTTCTTTAAAATCTCATTTAGATATTTTAAACAAATCATTTGTTATTTTTCAAACTAGTTTTATTTCTTTAACACGATTTATTTATTTTTTTTATAATAAAAGTAAAATTAAGCTATAATCTAATCTTGAAAGATTAAAGAAAAAAAAAAAGAATTGAGTGAAAGAGAGGGAGAGTAAAGGATATGCGATATTATTATCCATTGAACCTAAAGGGTGAGGGAGAGGAGGGGACACTCCCCTTCCTTCTCTCTCTCTCTCTCTCTCTTAGGTTGACCGGAAAGCCGCAGCAGCTAAGCTGCTCCGTTCCGGCTGGTTTAATAATAAATAACATTAACAAAAAAAGAGAGAGAGAGAGAGAGAGACCCACCTCTCTCTCTCTCTCTCTATTTTGATATTTGAATTGTCATAGAGTCATCTTAAAATAAATGAAAATAAAAAAATAGACAACCAATTTGCAAAGCTAACATTAGTCTGTAAAATTAAATAAATAAACCGACAAAATATTTCAAGAACGAAAAAAACTAGGAGGTTGAAATTTTATATTTAAATTAGGCACCACCCTGGGAAGTGACAAGAAGCTTTTTAACAAAATCGGCCAAAGAGTACTAGTAGGCCTACTTTACTAATGCACTTTTTCAGTTTTTTTTTTTCGATTTTTTCAAAATTTGCTCCAACGATTTTGATTAAAATTCAAAAAATCAATTATTTTTTAGATGCTCTTTAAAATGTATATTCTCATTTTGCCCTTGAAATCATTTGAAGCACACTTTACTCTTGTACTTGATAGGAAAGAGGAGAAATGGTTTCTATGGTAACTAAATATTTGTCGACACGAAAAATCTGCAGGTGAAAGCACAGAACACAACTTTCAATTACCGAAGGTAAGAGAAAGTTGTGTGCTGTGCGACCAGTCAAATCAAACTTTTTTTTTTATGTCAAGACACTCTATATAACAATTGAAAAAAAATATTTACAAAAATAAAAAAAAAACACCTAAATTCTATTTAGGCCTACAATAAGAATAAAATCCCATGAAAATACATTAAGGGGGTTCAGGAGCAAAACGTACTTAAAAAAAAAAACTAGACTATTTAAAGAAATTTTTCAATGTGGTTTTATTTTAAATGAATTAAATTCACAAGAGATTATTGGGACATCGAGCTATAATTCTTTTAATGACTTATTAAAAAATTATCGTAATTAATTTTTTTGTTATCAAGCAAATACAAAAACAATCTGTTCCAATAATCTTTAATTTTTTTTTTTTAATTTAAAAATGAATTTATTGTTATTATTAATCACATATTAATTAAGAAATTTTTAAAATAAGCTTACAAGGGGAGGTCGCCACATGTGGGTCACCGATTTTATTCATATTTGGTGAAGTTAAAGTACACAACCCCTAATCATCTGTGCAAAATAATAGGTCGCGCTTCTCAAGCATTTCCGAGAAAAATCGATCTAAAGATTAGCACGCATGTTATGTATGAAACTAGTTGAGCCATTCCGTCGTTAGGGAGCATGGCGCGGCGCTATGGTTCCTGCCTTCCAAAACAGTGGTAACGAGTTCGAATCCCGTTCGCGCAATTTTTTTTTTTATTATTATATTTTTGCTAATGTAAATTGTTATAATTAATAGAAATATTAATTAAATGATTTTAAATTTGCAGATTTAATGATTTTAAAAAAAATTAATAAAAAAAAAAAACAATAAAGATTTTTGCACCATGCACATATAATAAAATAATTTTTTTCGTAGGAACAATACTTTTTTATAATTGTCGTGGAGAAACAAAATTTTAAAAAGGACTTTAATAGATCCGTTAATTTATATGAAAATATATTAAAATAGGCTTTTCTTTTGAATAAATTAATATTAGGAATTTATTATGAATTAAAATATAAGTTCGCATTTGATAATGAATGTCGGGTATACATTTGTACATATGTTAACTTTTATATTAATTCTATTTAAATATTAATTAGCTACTCCATGTGAGGTATAAATAATAGTATTAATAATTTTTTTTTTTAATTATTTTTAAAATCATTTAATTAATATTTCTATTAATTATAACAGTTTACATTAACAAATATAATAATAAAAAAAATTACATGCGTGCTAATTTTTAGATCGATTTTTCTCGGAAATGCTTGAGAAGCGCGACCTATTATTTTGCACAGATTATTAGGGGATTGTGTACTTTAACTTCACCAAATATGAATAAAATCGGTGACCCACATGTGGCGACCTCCCCTTGTTAGATGATTTATTTAAAAATCAAATGTCAAATTAGTTCAGCATTCTTGCAATAGATGGCAGGCTAGTCTAACAGCTGATCCCCTTTTGGCCTATTTCTGGCCTATATTTATATATTTTTATGCTTTTATAAAAGATACATAATATATAATAACATTTATAAAGTATTTATTGTTAAAAGATCAATGAAAATCAACCAAATGCATTAAATATTATTAGCTACCATTCTGACATCTCTTGGCAAATTTTTGAATTACTTGATTTTTGGGCATACTTTTTATGACACACCAGGATTTTTGGCCGAAACTGAGCGAAATCGAATATTCAGTCGGTTCCTAATTTAAATACAATTAATAACTATTTAAGGTAACTAAATCGATTATTTTATAAGATTAATCGGATTCTCATCACTAAATTTAAACCTGTATAGGAAATATTGAAGAATTCAAACGAAAGACAAAAAGCTATATTTTTTTACATAATTCGACTAATATTATTTATACTTCGCTGACACACCTTCCGCATCACATATATGAAATCTTAACAACTCTCCATGAATTCCGAATCTCTTGAATTATTTCTAATAATTCAAAAAAAAAAAGGATATACAAAATATTTAAGTGCCTTGAATAGGATTAGGAAACCGGATACCACCAAAGAGTGAGCGAGAGAGGGTAGCTCTGCTCGTTCGCTGTCCTTTTTTTTTTCTAAATAACCTAGTGTGGTGGCATTTCGGCGACATAGAGAGAGAGAAAGCAATCTGAATCCGGAGGCTCGGTTATCCGCACCGCAATGGCATTAGCGCGTGCTTCCGGTCTATGCCAAAGCTGTTGGAAAAAGAAAGAGTGGGAGAGAGAGAAAAAAGAGACAATCAAGAGGTTAAAATTTTTACTTGTTTGGTGAAAAAAAAAAATTATCATTAAGGGGGAAACGGGAGCGAAGTGGTTACGCATGTTTTTCCCGATAAGAGGGCGTTCGTTGTGTGTCATAAAAAGTATGCCCAAAAAATCAAGTAATTCAAAAATTTGCCAAGAGATGTCAGAATGGTAGCTAATAATATTTAATGCATTTGGTTGATTTTAATTGATCTTTTAACAATAAATACTTTATAAATGTTATTATATGTTATGTATCTTTTATAGAAGCATAAAAATATATAAATATAGGCCAGATATAGGCTAATACTATATCGGCTGTTAGACTAGCCTGCCATCTATTGCAAGAATGCTGAACTAATTTGATATTTGATTTTTAAATAAATCATCTAAGCTTATTTTAAAAATTTCTTAATTAATATGTGATTAATAATAACAATAAATTCATTTTTAAATTTAAAAAAATTATAGTCTAGTTTTTTTTAAAGTACGTTTAGACGTCGCTCTTGATCCCTTAAGGATCAAAAATTCGAAAATAATTTCCAATTCCGTGATCGAAAGGTTAGAGGTATTGCCATTGTCAATATTTATATAATAGCGAGTTTCCGTCACACTCTGAACAACTTCCTTGCATAAAAAATTCTCATCTTTCAGAATGGGGCTCTATATTGCTATTTCAATTGATTGCTATCCAATTCAATTGAAATAAATTTCTTGCCTGAAAAGGGATGCGAACCCTCAAACTTTGGCACCAGAAGCTAGTTCTTTACCTCTGAGATATAGTTCAAAGCCTCTGATAGATTAATTGGCATTAATTAAATAAAATATCTATAGATATATAATAGCGGAGTGTCCGTCTGTCACGCTCAGTTTGACCAACTTCCCGTTGGAATTTTCAAACGAAATTTTGCAGTCTTACAACGAAGATTCCTATGACTTTTTGGGTTCACACTTTTTCTCCATCCTCCCCCCCCCCCCCCAAAAACACCCCGCTTTTTTTCCCCACTAGGCCGTTTATGATACTTTGTCGTTTTCCGTTGTAATATATATTTTTTTTTGTGGGGGTTCGGGTATTTTTTTTTAATTTTTTTGGTATCAAATTGGAAATAAAATCACTGTCCGGGTCCCGAACCCCCGAGTTTGGCCTAGGAGGTAGGCATGCTACCTACTATGCCACACCCGGGGACTTTTTGAGTTATTAATTCCTAAAATTACGATTTCTCCCATAGAAAATGTATAGAGAAAAATTAATGTATTCTTTGCATTTATGTATTCTATGAATGTAAACAAATCTTCAAGCAGGCACTGAATTGGAATATGAAGTAATTATAATTTTCTTCTCATAATTAAGAAAAGGAGAGCCCCCGAGTTTGGCGTAGTATGTAGCGTGCCTACCTCCTATACCAAACGTCGCGGGTTCGGACCCAGGCAGTCCGAAGATTTTATTTAAGCCATTTGGATACCAGATGGCTTAAATAGAAATGCCTGAACCCCAAATACATTTATTAATTACAACGGTTATCGTATAAAGTCTTAAATGGCCAGAGTTGCCGAAAAGACTGGGTGAATGTGTGTGTGAGTGTGAGTGTGAATGAGAAAAAGTGTGAATGTTTTTTTCAATTAAAAAAAAAAAAAGAAAAGAAAAGGAGAGGGTAGGGCTCTAGCCAGCTGAAGGGGGGTCCAGGGGGCGAAGCTTCCCTGGCCAAGGCCCTGCAAAAGCAGATACAAGGGAAAGGGGGGGGGCGTAAAGTGGGTCTCCCCCTCCGAGAAAAATATTATTCTTGGAAATATAAAATTTTAAAAATTTCATTTTACTTTCTCTTACATATATTATGTAATTCGATGTCGAGGATATACTCGTTTTGAAGGGACCTAATTCCAAAAAATGTGGATCCCTCAAAATGTTCTGTAGGGGTGTCTTCAAATCGATATAAATAGAGCCACAAAACAAATACAACAATTCAAATTTAAATTACCCGTGTGCAGTGCGACCAATCACACTAGATTACCCCTTCCCGGAAAAACTCTTCTGAATCCGTCCTTGACTAATAGTGCAATAAAGAAAGAAGCCGACTAACAAAAGCGATTAGAAAAGAGATAGAGCTAGTGTTTAGAATAGTAGACTAGTACGTAAGTCAAATGAATTAAAACTAGTTTTTTTTTTTTTTTACGTTAACATAAACATATCAATCTAACAACAAAATAAAATAAAAATAAGCAGTCAGCTATCATCGTGTCAATGTCAAATGGAAGGAGAGAGAGAGAGAGAGAGAGAGAAAATGGAAATGTTTGATGAAGGGGGGAGGGGAGGGGGAGTGAGAGAGAGAGAGAGAGAGAAAAATCATTTACATTTCAATGCCTTGTAAACAAACAGAGCACTGACCATCCGTCCGTCGACAGTAAAACCTGTTGTTGTTGTTGTTGGTAAAGTGTTAGCTTAATTAATTAATAGGGGATTGATAGACGGTGTTTATATTGAATCTGTTTTCTTTTTTATATATCGCTCATTTGCTGCAAGAGTGTCATAACTCAAAATTTACATTTTTTTTTTTTTAGGAGATGAAAAAAACAAAATAAAATTTTAACACATTTATGTAGAAATTCGATTTAAAAATGATAGCTATACACATTAATTTTTTATTATCGAGAATATCACTGGTACACCTTCCAGAAAGTTTTTTTTTAACTGAAATATTACTGTTTTGATGTAAACAAAGGAGTTAAAAAAAAATTTGAGAGATATGTCACTCTCCAGATAATTTACTTGTCCTTACTGTACCTGAGTTAGCTCAATAAGGGCTCTGCTTCTTCTTCTGTCCTCGACTTTTTCCCGCGATGCGGGGTCGGCGGACCTCACTATTTCCCTCCAACCCTATCAAGTGTTTTTGCAACCGGAAGAAATAGGACAGGCCGGCCCGTCGTACGGTCTGACTTATGTTGAAAAGAGCAAGGAAGAGACAGACATACAAATAACTGAAGGACTGTCTGTCCCAGCTCGGGCTCGCCTTCCACGTACCCACAAGATGTGGGGCCCTGAGCACTAACTCAATAAGGGCGATTTTTGAATTACGACGATATTGCACCAAATGAGCGATATAGACTATTGAATGAAAAGCTCTGATATCACCATCTTTAGACTCTAATCTATCTTAATCTAATATAAGAAACATTTAATATGAAATATCTTATCCATTTGTAAGTAAATTTAACACAAATCCATATCATTTTAATAAATAATTACAATTTAAATAAAACAAAGACAAAAATGTCGATTTTTTTTAATTTAAGGTACAAATCGACACAATCACGATGATGTTTAGTTGGATATTGATTACAAATTTTATTTTTTTATAAGAATTTCTAATAAAATAGACTGAAATGTAAAGATTATTTTAAAAATTTAGAAATTTGGCGTTAAAATTTCGTTATTTTTGTCTTTATTTTATTTAAAATGTAATTAGGGTTCGTCCACATATTACGTAATGCCTTTTTGACCATTTTCTAGTTCCAGCTAGTCACATACAAAAAAAACCCCACTACAAATATTATGTCACAACATAGAACTACCCCTCCCCCCCTCCGTATAAAATTCCTTACACAAAATTCATATCATTTTACCTTTTTTTTTTTTCAAAAAATTTTATAAATTGAATTGTTATGTTGCACTTAGAGAAACACCCGGGTACCTCATGTCACAATTAAAAACGTTTTGTCTAGACCCCTCCCCACTAACGCGTTACGTAATATGTGGACGACCCCTTAGTTATTAAAATGATATGGATTTGTGTTAAATTTACTTAGAAATTTATAAAATATTTAATATTAAATGTTTAATAAATTACAGTATCATTAAGAGGTGTTCTTAAGAAGAAACAAACTGTTACGTTTTTTTTTGACGCACAGTTTCACCCCTTATACAGAACTCTCGGTCTTAGCTAACTATCTACGACCTTACTAGAGAAAAGATTTGAATGGCATAGTCAAGTTGTTTATTCGATGGATAGATAGCTAATTAGAACTGAAACAACCGATTCTTTTCTTCAGAGCTGCTAAAAACACCTCAGTATAGTTAAGAGATAGCGTAACTGTAATTTAGATGCTGTAAAAATGTAGATATCATTTAAAATTAATCAAGATGGTTGCTTATTGAATTTTGAGACCTCCCAGCTAGTGAAATAATTGCAAATAAAATCACAAATTCCCTCTGTGAGCTAAACTTCTAATTATAAAAAGTCTCTTCTTAATGATGATGATATGGAGCAATTGAGAAATGTCAAAAAGGATAGAGAGAGAGAGAGAATCTAGATCAAACAACAACAGATCAATTAATTTGACCTTTTTTTTTTAATCAATGCATCACAGATCTGTTTTTACAATTTTTTTTTCCTTTTTAACCAGTGGATTAATAGAAATGAAGTCATTTTATATTCTTTGATTTTCGCTACTGAGGCCATTATTAAATAATTGTAGGCCCCCCCCCCCTCCCCATCCGAGGTTCAGCCGTGTTTGGAATTACTTAACTACAACTAGGGTCGGTGTTTCTTTCTTTTTAGACCTATCTATTTATTATTTCTATGAATATATTTATTAGGGCACCCAAAAAAATGAATAATACTCATTTTAGGTCTTTTAAAACTGGTGATCATATTAAATGACTGATGATGGATGGCCTTAGTAGAATAAAGCCGAAACGTATCCAGAATTGAGAGTTTTTATTTATTATAGAGGCTCTAAAATTGGCTACCAACTCCTCTGTACTGTATCAACCAATATTAAATGACAATTGAATGACTTTTTTTTAAAGCACCTAATCTAAACTGGACCATGTTATGCATAAAGGAACCAAGCGCCATTAACCTAAATCCGAGATAAAGGGCATTTCATTTGCATACTTGTAAACAAACCCAATGGCAATGGCTTTTTTTCTTGTTTTATACAAAAAATAATGTGGTTTCAATAAAGACCTACAAGATGGCGGTATTATCTCCATTTAGATCATAATGGTGCTTGGTTCCTTATGCATAATATCGTCCAACTTGTTAGATCTACGAAAAGCTCTAGAAGGTTGAAATTTTATATTTACTTAACGTACACCTCTGGGACGTGACACGAGGCTTTTGAACAAAATCGGCCAAAAAGTACTAGTGATATAGTTTTTCAGTTTTTTTTTTTTTTTTTTTCGATTTTTTCAAAATTCGCTCCAACGATTTTGATTGAAATTCAAAAATCAATTATTATTAGATACTAGGGTCCGACCGAAACAAGATTTTCAGCCGAAACCGAATATTTGGCCTCAATCTTAGTTTCGGCCAAAACCGTAACTGAAACAGAAACTTGTATTTCCTATAAAAAAATTCATATCATTTTAGCTTTTTTTTTTTTTTTTTTTTTTTTGAAATTTTTTTCTCCCTCAAGTGCAAATAATTTGACCTTTTTTACTTTCTCTTACCTATGTATATATGTAATATATATATAGAGAGAAAGTATTGGTTTCATGTCAAAAATTCGATGTCGAGATTTTGATGGATCTTCACGTTTTGAGGTCCCCTGAATCCAAAAAAGTGGTTTTCGCGACATGGTCTGTCTGTGTGTGTGTGTGTGTGTGTCTGTGTGTGTGTTCAATTTTAAGCATGAAGGAATTGAGCTATGAGGTTGAAATTTTATATTTAAGTTAAACACCCCCCGGGACCGACAAAATAAGCTTTTAATCAAAATCGGCCAAAAAGTACTAGTACTTTACTGATGTACTTTTTCAGTTTTTTTTTTTTTTTTTCGATTTTCTCAAAATTCGCTCTAACGATTTTGATTAAAATTCAAAAATCAATTATTTATTAGATGCTCTTTCAAATGTATATTCTCGTTTTGCCCTCAAAATTGATTGAAGCACACTTTACTCTTGTGCTTCATAGGAAAGATAGGAGAAATGGTTGCCATGGTAACGGAATTTAAATCTTTTTCTTTTTTATTAGTTTAAAAATCAATTAGCTTAAATAAAAAAGCCTGGACCCTATTATATATAAATTCATAAATAACGGTTATCGTAAATGTCTTATATGGCCTGAGCTGCCGAAAAGACAGTGTGAATGTGTGTGTGAGTGTGAGTGTGAATGAGAAAAAAGTGTGAATGTTTAAAAAAAAAAAAAAAAAAAAAAAATCAATTATTATTTAAATTCCCATTTATTTTTTTTTTATTTCTGCCTGTAATTGTTTCGGAGAAAACATATATCACTCTCTCTCTCTCACTTGCAAACATTATCGCCTGTCTCTCCGCCTTCTCTCATAGGCCTAATGTTAATTTCCTATTGGGAAATTTAGCATTTCAATACGCTACCTGGTGGCTTAAAGTCGAACTAGCGATTGTAGGATAAACCTTCATACGTTTAACGTGATATAAGGGACAAGAACATTTAAACATATGATATAATTGTATTATTTAAAAAAAAAAGTTATAACCCACGAGTAAACATTATTGTTAGATTAATAAATAATACATACATACACTGAAATATTCACAAATATGAAATTTTCTCCTTATAAAAATAAAAGCAATGTGTATCTACTTTGTGTTTATGGGTGTAAAAGTCATGCATGAAACAGTTCGATTTCATTCTTTTCCAAAAAAAAGACAGTATAGTGAAAATTATAAATAATTTTATTGTAGAATAATCAATCTATCAGATTTAGAAGCCTTCTTTTTAATTTTTGCCTCTATCTTTTTCTTGGTTCTCTCCAAAACAATTGTGCTCGAGCAAAGGCCTCTCATATCGTATTTTTTTAAGAGCTGATTTATGTGGTGCACTCCACACACATTTTTTGTCTGTACACGTGATATTTTTTAAATCTTCTAAATTATTTTTTTAAGTACAAAAAAAAAATTATTAATTTTATATTTAATTACCTGTATTAATTTTTTAGTTAATTTATCATTTATTTATCTTGTATTTATTATTACAATAAAATATTTCAAACACTTTTTGGCTAACATCATATCAGATATCATAAATAGCGGTTACAGAATAAAAGTACAGCCCCAAATGTGCTTGCAGGTACTTCCTAATCCAGCCTTATACGAGCATTCATCCCAATTGTTATTATTATTATAAAATTTGATCATTTATTTCATGAAATTCTTCTCGTAAACTTGTTGTTTGTAAACAGAAAGCAAGAATTTGGTATGTCATTGAAACTTTCATTACTATTACTCACTTTAAAACATGACCAGGATCAATAATATTGTCTCCACAAATAAAATTTCTATTAGTAAGTGTGGCAGAAGAAAACCTACAAATTTCCTGTACCGTCACACCCATTTTTTATTTTTAATTAAACTTTTTGTCTCATAAAACACGTGTACTTGCGTATCAGCTCAGCCATTCAATCCTACAATGGCTAGTTCATTTTTTGCCACCAGGTGAAGCCACGCCTCTCCCAATAGGGATTTGTATGTTAATTTCGATTCAAAAGGGAGTCCCCTTAACTTTTTACACATTTAAAAAAAAAATTTCCAATTCATATGAAATTTTGTATTTATTTACGATTCTATATTGTGTATAAAATGTCCAAATATGAGATTAAAATTTTGAAAAATAACCATAGTTTATTTGAAGCAGTCAACATTTAAAATGCAAGTTTGAAACTAAGGTGCTATCGGAAACTAAATATATCTCGACACAAAAAATCTGGTGTGAACAGCACGGTGCACAACTTTCTCTTACCGAAGGGTAAGAGAAAGTTGTGTCCTGTGCGCCAGTCACTTTTAAATGGTAGGTAAAACATAATAACTGTCAAAAATAGATTTACAGTAGGTTTACACTCAAAGCCGACGATATGTAAAAAAAAGTTTGAAGTTTCTAATAATTTTTTTTCAAAGAATAAAGAAAACGTATAATTATGATTATACTACTGCAAAAATTAAAATAAATCTTGCTCTGAATGTACCATATTATTAAAAAGAAGAATTCTCCAACTGATTTCTTTATTAATTTAAAATAAGAATAAATATTTTTTCTTAAATAATTTAAAATCAGTAAGAGCCTCACAATCCCGCCCGTCCCCACCTCTCTTGTTGTATAGAATGAACGAGAGAGAGGGACAAGAAATTAATTTTCCTGGCTTAAGAGTGCGAGATTGAAACAAAAAATAAAAAATACTAATTAAGTAGAGATGTTTCAGATTCTAATTGAATCCAGAAATCAGTCGTTGCAAATCCCATACCTCCCCCGCCCCCGCCCCTTCCCCCCACCACAGTGTAAATCCATTTAATTCTTTTATACTCTCTCTCTCTATACGGTAGGTAGGGTGTGTAACGCAATTTCCCTCAAACATTTAGATTTAACCACAGAAAGAGGGAAAACAAAAACAAAACAACAAAAAAATAGATCTAAATATCGTGCGGATAACAAACAAATAAAAAAAAAAAAATTCTTCCCTCTAGAAGACAAAAAATTTTTTTTTAAATATCTCGCTCATTTACTTTGAAAATTATAGGTTTAAAAATGATTGACAATTTTCTTACCCAGAGGAATATGAAGTACAGTATAAATAATTTGGATAGTTAATAAAAAAAAACATATATTCTACATCTTCTCTTTTTGGGACGAGATTAGGAAGAGCTAACTTCATGTTGATATCATCGCGGCTAAATTACCGATGGAGCCCAAGAATATTTATGTCATACTAATGTTAATATTTATCAAGATATTTATAAAACCTTTATTTTGAATTAAAATAAATTAACTATCGTTAATATTAAAAGAATGGAACAATTAATTATAATATAACAATGTAATTATTTAAATTACTTTATGTATTGAAAATTTTTATTGAATTTGAATTATAGGTTATCAATTAAACAATATAAATTTTATTATTATTAGTCCAATAATAATATAAATTATAATAATTAAATTGACTTAATTAAAAATGTGTTCTTGCTCTCAACGTTGATTTGAAGCGCCTTTCTGACTCCAAAAGTGGATATATTAAAATATTTTTGACTGTAAGTTTTTTCATATAGCCCTAATTATTTTTAATAAATATTTTAAAGATTTGGCAACAAAGTCACAAAATTCGCCAGTTGTATAGGGAGAAAATGAGATTTAAATACTTATAATTAAATACTTAATTTAATATGAGTATATTTATATATATATATATTTAAAGTGAAACTTTAATTACATCGTCTCAAATTTTTTCGCCCATCTATCAGCATGTTGCATCTATCTAGAAGCCGTGACGTCACACTAGGTTTCTTTACTAAGCTACGAGAGTGCGCTACTGTCGCTTTATTTTTTATATTATACAAGCGGAAAAGTCCGCCGAAGGCGCCCCCTAGACCCCCTTCGGCGAACAAATGCATCAGATTTATTCTTCTGGGTATATATGTATGTATATATACCATCAAGAGAAAAGATATTGGACAATATGGCGGCTACCTGGCTTTTGAGCCTTACGCATAGGCAACCATTTACACAAGTCTGTATATTTAGTTGCTTCAAAATGGACAAATCCCCTTCAGTCTTCTCTTAACAAAAAAAAATTGTAACAAAAGCCTGGTCAGGACAAGGGACTTGCCCTTTCTTTTGTTCTTAATACAAAAGATAGAAACCCTTTTAAAATAAAATTTTTACGTGACAACGTCTTACAAATTATGTGTCTATAGTGGTTTTAAATTAATTTTTGATTAAATGTAATATTTTATTCTTGTAATTTGTGCAAAATTATCTGGTTTTAAAATTTGAAAAATGTGACTGACTTCATGGAAATGAGTAAAAATGGCGGGAAAACTTTGAATCTAACTTCACAGGAATGCCTACAGATGGCGCTGACGTCGCTGTATATAAAGAGGCAAGCAACGGACATGACAGTCAGTTCACTTGAGTCGGAGCAAGTGCACAGTGCTTGATAACGGCTGCAGAATAAGCAGTTGAAACGTTGTACAGTATTTATATATTTTTAATAAATATTTAATACAAAAATGTGGTCTATAATTAAAAATTCTCCTAATTATAAGATTTTTTCTTGCCCACTGTTTGAAAATTTTGCAATTGCTGGCCTTTTAATAAAGTTTTAAATTTCCCTGTTTGACTCAAATTTCTTTTATTCTGGCCAATTAACTCCCTTATAGTCACATACACACAGGGACCAGAAGTCAACCGCTAACGTTTTTTATTATAGTATGATGATATGATGATATTTTTCATATATCTATATCTATACTAGTATATAAAAATATATAAAGGCGAGGCACTTCCCAACTCTTCTCTAGGGTGTAAATAATTGAAAAATGGTATTCCAGACCTCAGAAAGTTCTATCGGTCCCCCTCCTCCTCCCCGCCTAGGTTAAAGACGCCATTTTTTGGTGCATTAAATACGGCGTTAAAATATTAATTTTTAACATTTTGACGTTAAAGTTTTTTCTTACGGAATAACAAGGAGGTGTTAAAATGAATTAACGCTGATTTCAGAGGTTACAAATTAACGTTTTTGTTTTGAGAATAGACCTGATTGTATGTTTAAAATTTTCTCTAACGTCTAGTTAAATTAGGGACTTGACCCCTTTACAATATTTTCAATTATTTCCCTGTTAAAGATCGCTAATCGCTTTGCATTAGAGAGTAAAGCAGAGAGCATCCATTCAATTATAATCAAAAAGCGCTTTTCGAAGAGAGAGGCTTACAGAGAGAGAGGGAGCGATTGATTGACTAATCATGCGACACCAATTCAATTTGTTAAAATTGAATACACGAGGAATTTAAAAATTTTTTATTCCTTTTTTTTCCAATGAATATTTATATAACTTAATCAGCAGCTACATTTTGCATGCATATTATAATATTATAAATATATTTTATTTAAAAACCAATCCATTTAGAGAGAGAAAGGATCATTCATTAATTTGTTGAAATCAAAAAACTACAAATCAATTATACGTACAATACATAAATTACATTTGTATTTAATAAATAAAATTAATTAAAATCACGGGAATATTTTTTTTTTTTTTGTTTTTAGATTATCTTTGATCAAATTGGTTAAAAATTAATCACGTTCAATTGCTAGAGTAAGAGGATTGAGAGCAACTGGTTGCATACAACCAATACGACATTTTTATTTTTACCAATTTTGCACTCTTGTAGAGAACGTTATGGAGGGTTCAGGGGCCAAATGAGGAAGCTCGAAAAATGCAGACTATTTCCATTCACGTTGAGTGGAAGCTGAGAGAACTATAGTTCGCGATATTTTTGCCTTTCCTGCGGACAAGGGCGGTTACAAGGGGGGGGGGGGGGGGGATAATTACCCCTCCCCGAGATTTGAGAAAAATACTTTTTTTTGGAATAAAATTTTATTTTTAATGTAAAATTTTAAAAATCAATATTTAAAAATTTTTTAATTAAAAAAAAAAACACTTTTTTTTCATTCACACTCACATACACACAGTCTTGTCGGCAAATTAGGCCATTTAAGACTTTAAACCATACTCGTTATTTGTAAATATATCTATTGGGGGGTCCAGGCATTCTTATTTAAGTCATTTGGTATCCAAATGTCTTAAATAAAATCATCGGACTGCCTGGAATCCGAACCCCCGACCCTCAGTATAGAGGACAAGCCCGCTACCAACTACACCAAGCCCGAAGCCTACTTAAAAATTTGATTTGTATATACGGTATATTCTGGTAAACAAGTAGAGAATGCACCTTTAAATTACCGAAAGTAAGAAAAAATTGTCTACAGTGCGACCAGTCACACCAGATTACCCCCCCCTAGAAACTCCTCTGGATCCGCCCTTGCCTGCGGACCATCATTTTAATGTCTGTGTACGATCATTAAGGACTACAAATTTTTCGAATATCATTCTAATCTAATGAATAGTTCAAGAGATATAAGCAAAATAAAAAGCTGCATATGCACATTAAAGTGGGTTTTTTCTCTTTTTTTTCATTTCAGGGGTGCCAATATAATAAAAAAACTGGGGAGGTTGGATTTTTAATGATAATAAACTTAAATAATATATATTGGTTAGAAAATAGATAAAATTCACCTAAACGATATCGAAAAGAGATGTTAATAAAAGATTATTATTATTATTTGAAAATTCCTACTGGAATCCCGGGTTTATTTACCTGAGGTGCTTCTGTGCACGAAGATATAAACCTCAAACGGGCCGTAGCCATCTACCTGCATCTCGTGAAGTTACATAATTTCCTATGTCTACCACCTCCTCCTCCTGAGTTCGTTTCTAGCTAGTGAACTAATCCTTATTTCTGGTTCCTTTTATCCAAACTCTTCTATGCTAGGGAGGATGTCCTAGTTTGAGGAGGGACTCCCTCAGCATCGACTCCTTTCGAAGAATGCATCACTGAAAGGGAACTCTTCTTTACGTCCCTTCTACAGGACGGGATGTCACAGCAACTCCCTCTCCCCGTAGAGTTGCCTGGGGGCTATTGTGGTCAGATCCAATAATCCAATCCAGTGCCTGTTTGAATTAACTAAATATTTTTATTTATTAAAAAAATCCCTCAAGCCCAGGATTTGAACACGGATCTTTTTTGTAGAAGCCGACATCCAGTGAGCTCCTATAAAGGATTCTTAATTCTTTGTATATTGTAAAAGAAAGAAAATTAAAAAAAAAAAAAACAGCCTAGAGACACACTTGTTTTTAATTGCTGCCCTCCTTTTCTAATAAACCTCTGCAATCGAGGGGAGGGAAGTGGTTAACCCCTGCATGATGGTGGAATTACTGCTCTCTGGGGGGTGCAGGATGATTAATCTCATTCATTCCCCTCTCTTTATGATAGAAAATGTAACATCGAATCCTTTCTATTGTTTTTACTTTTTGTAGTTATGTTGTATACATAATTAAATTTTACAAAATAAATGAATAAGAGAGTTCAAGGAGGTCGAAGTTACGCATGTTTTTATGTCATAAAAGGTATGCCCAAAAAATCAATTAATTCAAAAATTTACCAAGAGATGTCAGAATGGTAGCTAATAATATTTAATGCATTTGGTTGATTTTCATTGATCTTTAAACAATAAATACTTTATAAATGTTATTATATATTATGTATCTTTTATAAAAGCATAAAAATATATAAATATAGGCCAGATATAGGCTAATACTATATCAACTGTTAGACTAGCCTGCCATCTATTGCAAGAATGCTGAACTAATTTGACAGGTGGTTTTTAAATAAATCATCTAAGCTTATTTTAAAAATTTCTTAATTAATATGTGATTAATAATAACAATAAATTCATTTTTAAATTTAAAAAAAATTAAAGATTATTGGGACAGATTGTTTTTTGTATTTGCTTGGTAACAAAAAATAATTACGATAATTTTTTAATAAGTCATTAAAAAAATTATAGCTCGATGTCCCAATAATCTCTTATGAATTTAATTCTTATAAAAAAACAGCATTGAAAAATTCCTTATAATAGTCTAGTTTTTTTTTTTTAGTTAGACGCCGCTCCTGAACCCCCTTAAGTCCATTAGAAGTGGGAAGTTTTGCAATTTTTTTTTATTATTATTAACAATCTCTGTTTGTCTCCTCTATTATTATTTTTTTTTTTTTTTTCTAAACAGAATAAAATTTTGTATAGATCAAAAGAGGAGGAATTTATTTTCAAACCACCCTATAAATGAATTGAAGAAAGAAAGAAAGAAAGAAAAATATTATTAAAAGAAACTTCACCTCTTTTTTTTTTTTTTTTTGTTCCCAAGGCATTCAGCCGTCTCTCATTTTTTTTTTTTTTTTGTCAACAGCAACCGGAAGTATTTTTATTATGTATTTATAAGCATCCGTGAATTAACATTCAGGTTTAACGGATTAAGTAGAAAAGAGAGAGAGAGAGAATGGCGCAAGGCAAAGGGCTCTCTCTCTCTCTCTCTCTCTGCCGTCTCAGCTATGAGAGGGTAGTAAGGGTCCACTCAACGAAAAAAGGGAGTATTTTTTTTATTCCCCTAACGGGTGATGGGCGTCGTGCACAATTAATAGAACAAACGAAATAAATGTATGTTAGCTCTAGGAAATAGGGAGCTAAGTGTTCTAAGGTATTTTTATTCCATTTAGGCCGAGAGCTTGATTGTTGGCAGCTAATTCAATTGAAATATTGTCTTAAGGGCCCGAGCGATGTACAGTCCCATGGGGATATTTCGGTTGGCCCACATCTTTTATTATTTGCAATTAAATATGAATAATTTTTACTTTCTCTTACCTCTATATATTTTAATATATATAGAGAGAAATGTTGAAAATTCTATGTCGAGATTTTGATGGATATACACGTTTTGAGGGTCCCCTGAATCCAAAAAAGTGGTTTTCGCGATATGGTCTGTCTCTGTGTTTGTCTGTGTGCTCTGTCTGTCCGTCTGTCTGTCTGGGTTCAATTTAAAAGCATGAAAGCTTACGATCCGAAGGCTTCTTATTATTTCACCCAACCTGTCCTACAGCAAGTGGACAA
>JAKCPI010031655.1:0-17250 GCA_023213315.1 Euborellia annulipes
GGCCTAATAACCACTTTATAGAGCCAGTAGGTGATTCTGGGTTGCAAGCCCCACTTCTTTCCTATGGCTTTTTTGCAAGTATACAGGGCACATAAAGCTTTCCTTGTCCTTTCCTTGTGTATTACGGTTCCAGTTTAGCTTGTTATCTAAGGGTTAATCCCAGAAATTTGGCTTGATCTGAAAGGCGTAGTGTTACTCCCCCTACCGACGGTAAAGTAAAGTGGGGGATCTTTCTCTTTTTGTGTAGAGGACCAACTCTGTCTTCATTGGATTCACTCCAAGTCCGCATTCACTGCACCATTTAGTTAGCCTCGTCAGAGCTCTCTGTAGCAAGGATGAGAGCGTATCTAGAAATTTTCCAGATGCCGCCAAGGCAATATCGTCAGCATAGGCGACTACCTCGCAGCCTGCCTGGTCCAGTTCCACTAGTATTTTGTTGAGGGTTAAGTTCCACAGGAGAGAGGTGATAGAACTCCTCCTTGAGGTGTGCCCCTCACCGGATATCTCCTTATCGTGGCTTTCCCTAATTCAGAGTTTATCACTCTGCTTCTTAGCAGTTGGTTGATGAACTCCTTAAGTGGTGTGTCTACCCCTAGACCCACCAGAGATGAGATTATCGCGTCTGGCTTGATATTATTGAAGGCTCCTTCTATATCTAGGAAGGCTACCAGTGTGTTCTCTTTGTGATGCATAGATTTTTCAATTTTATGAATCAGAGTATGTAGGGCTGTTTCTACAGATTTCCCTTTTCTATATGCGTGTTGAGATTCGGACCATCTCGAAGGCTCAATACTTCCCTTCATGTGGTTTTCCATGAGTCTCTCCAGCGTCTTTAGGAAGAATGATGATAGACTAATTGGTCTAAAATCCTTGGCCATGCAGTGAGATGTCCTTCCCCCTTTGGGTATAAAGACAACTCTGACCTCCCTCCACAGCTTTGGTACGTAGCAGAGATTAAGGCAAGCCCCGAAGATTACCTCCAGCCACGGAATGATCTCCTCCTGGGCCACCTGTAACTCTGCCGGAATAATGCCATCAGGCCCGGCCGCTTTATATGGCATGAACCCATTTATGGCCCATCGTAACACGTCTTTCTTGACTATTTTGTGGGCATAATCATAACTTCTTATAGAAGTTGGCTGTCGAGGTTCTTCCAGTTTACAACCTGGGAAGTGGGTATCCATAAGTAGCTCTAGTGTTTCCGAGCTTGATGAGCTCCAGCTGCCTCCCACCGTTTTGATGTATTCAGGCATTTCTGGGTTAGTGGCTAGGATTTTGCGCATTCTGTTTGCCTCAGGTATTCCTTCCATCTTAGTGCAGAAGGTTTGCCAGGAGGTTCTTTGTGCTTTCCTAACTTGTTTTTTGAATTCTCTTAGACTGGCCTTGTATTCTTCCCATTTGTTGGTGACTTTGGCCAGATTGAATAGCCTGCGACATTCCCTTCGTTGGGTTGATATTTCAGGCTTCCACCCAGGTGGTTTTTGCTTGCCTCTTATCACATGGACTGGGCATGCGTCTCTGGCTGCTTGATTGCAGGCTTGCGTGAGAGTTCCTACGGCTTTATCCAGATCTTCCCTTGTTACGGGTTTGACTGGTTTGTGTGGTAGGAGTCTACTAAGGATGGTTTTATATTTTTCCCAGTTAGTGTTTTTCCTGTTCCAGTACACGGATGAGTCTGGCTTCTTCAGTTCCAGACTGAACCCTATGTACTGGTGGTCAGAGAAGGAGTGTTCTTCCAGAACTCTCCAATTTTTTACCAAATCAGCTGATTGTTCATTGACAAGTGTAATGTCCAGAACTTCTCGCCTAATTGAGTTAATAAAGGTAGGAGTATCTCCCAAATTACATATCTCAAGATTATTACTAAGGATATAATCAAAGAGTAACTCACCTCGATTGTTGGAGTTTGTGCTGCCCCATGAAGTGTGGTGTGCGTTCGCATCTGCTCCGATTATCAATGGCATCCTTCTCTTGCCTGCTTCCGCAATGGCTTTCTGAAGTTTGCTGGGAGGAGGAGGCTCGGTGTCGTCGTATGCCATGTAAGTGGAGGCTAGCCAGATGGTTTGCGATTGGAGTTCCACCGCAATTACCACTGTGTCTCTGTCACAGAATTCAGAAATCCTGAAAGTATTGTAGGTATTCCTTATAATAATACAGGATCTGGGTTTACCTGAATCCTGCATGTAGAAAATCCTGTAGTTTTTGGATTTTAGTCCCTTCACCTGGTCTTGTACAACCCATGGTTCTTGGACTAAAATCACATCCTCTCCTTTTGATGTCAGGCGGAGTGATAGAGCAGCCGAAGCTGCTTTGGAGTGGTGCAGGTTAATTTGCACCACTTTCATCCCCTGCAGGCTCCTTCCTCTCTTTGGTCCTGGAGCCATTTTCTTCGTTTAGGAGGAGATCTTCATCCTCTATGGTCTGAAGTCTCTCCAGAAGTTCACCTGTGGCTCGGACCTCGCTGTCCCCCATCAAGGGATGACAGACTGTCGGTATCCTGCACGTCCATCAGGGGATCCCCTTTGTCCGGTTTTGGAGGTTCCTCCGACTCCCCCTTTTCCTTGTTGGACCTCCGGGAGTCCTTCCTGTAGACACGCAGGGAGATCGAGTCGAATCCGTAGCTGATCTCTCCACTGGTGTTCTTTAGAGGTGCCAGTGATTCTTCATTGAGTATTACGATGGCTTGCCTGGAATTTCCTACGATTTCACCCACTTTGGCTACTTTCCAGTCATGAGTGGGGAGATCGGGGTTGGAGAAGCTGGATTATTTCCAAGATTTCCTGGGGATCTGAGGGTTCTATTGGAATACGGGTGCGAGACCTCGGTCTGTTCGGGATCATGTCCTCTATAACAGCCTCGAGTCTCGACCCGGGCCATACCTCTCCCAATTTGGAAATTGCCAGCTTGTATAGGTCAGCTGATCTCTGATCTGCGCAAGAGATCAGCTTGACATGCCCTTGATGCCATCCTGCATCTCGGCATCGTGGTGGAGGTCCAGGGTTCTCCTTCATGACCTCCTTGTATACTTTGAGGAGGGCGACTTCGACCATCTTCCAGTTACCCGGTGAGATGGTCCCGTCCGGATTGCTCTTGTCAATCACTGCCCATTGTATTTGATCCTTACTGGCCTCATTTGAGGGTCGTGGATCTTGTCGAGGAAGGTCCTTGCCTCGCCTTTTGGCTTGAGGTTGGATGTCTTCATTGGAGCGCGGCCTTTTGGCCTGCGCTTTCTCTTTTTCCTTAAGTGATTCCTCTCTTTCGGTTATCACTTTTTTGGCCCATTGCAGGGAATCTCTTTCTGGCTCCGTTAGATCCTTTTCAGGGATGTCTTTGAGCCTGCCTACCAGTCTGTAGGCGGCCCTTCTATTCCTGTAGGCCTGAAGGGATGGCCCAATGTGCCTGCTGGTTGTAGACCCTGTTCCGCTTGGACCAGGATCGTTTTTTGGAGTGCTAGTCCCTGGTTTGGTGTCCATGGGTGCTCTCTTAGTGTTGCCTCCGGTAGCTGGCCCGGGCTCAGGATTTTTGAGCACGGTACCGGGGGCTTGTTTAGGATGGCCCATTTTCCCTCTGTGGGTAGAAGTGTGTTCCCTTTTCTGGGTAGGCACGCCTCTCCCTCTCTGGGATGGAATGGATGGATTGGTCCTCCCTTCCCGGGTAGGAGATCTCCCTTCTCGGGTAGATGAGGATTTAGGTTTATTAAATTTATTATTTTGAAACATCTGGTTCTTACGGCCCCGTGGTTGAGGCCACACCAAGGGCTGCACGCGACCGCTGGTCGCGACCAGCGGTCGCGTGCAGCCCCCGGTATGACCCGAGGCCAAGGTGTAGTGGAGGAAAGGACGGTCGACCATGCCGGAGCCCCACAGCATGGCAAGCCCTACATACTCCCGGATTCGGGCTGGTGTCCGGGAGGCTCCGTTAGAATACAGCCTGTATACCCCCTGGCTGCAAACCTCCAATGGGCACGGAACGCTTAACACCCTGGATTAGGGGGGGGATGTCTTTGTCAGACCCTTCGGTAGAGGCCTGTCCGGTATGGGTATCCCTGTCCGGCATAGCCCTCCACTTCACTAGGGCACGCAAGCCCCCCCGCCACGACAAGGCGCCATCCCTGGGGGGGTAGGGTGTAAATAATTGAAAAATGGTATTCCAGACCTCAGAAAGTTCTATCGGTCCCCCTCCTCCTCCCCGCCTAGGTTAAAGACGCCATTTTTTGGTGCATTAAATACGGCGTTAAAATATTAAAGGCACCTCCTAGACATAACATTAATTTTTAACACTTTGGCTTTAAAGTTTTTTCTTACAGAATAACAAGGAGGTGTTAAAATGAATTAACGCTGATTTCAGAGGTTACAAATTAACGTTTTTGTTTTGAGAATAGACCTGATTGTATGTTTAAAATTTTCTCTAACGTCTAGTTAAATTAGGGACTTGACCCCTTTACAATATTTTCAATTATTTCCCTGTTAAAGATCGCTAATCGCTTTGCATTAGAGAGTAAAGCAGAGAGCATCCATTCAATTATAATCAAAAAGCGCTTTTCGAAGAGAGAGGCTTACAGAGAGAGAGAGAGAGAGCGATTGATTGACTAATCATGCGACACCAATTCAATTTGTTAAAATTGAATACACGAGGAATTTAAAAAATTTTTATTCCTTTTTTTTTTTTTCCAATGAATATTTATATAACTTAATCAGCAGCTACATTTTGCATGCATATTATAATATTATAAATATATATTTTATTTAAAAACCAATCCATTTAGAGAGAGAAAGGATCATTCATTAATTTGTTGAAATCAAAAAACTACAAATCAATTATACGTACAATACATAAATTACATTTGTATTTAATAAATAAAATTAATTAAAATCACGGGAATATTTTTTTTGTTTTTAGATTATCTTTGATCAAATTGGTTAAAAATTAATCACGTTCAATTGCTAGAGTAAGAGGATTGAGAGCAACTGGTTGCATACAACCAATACGACATTTTTATTTTTTACCAATTTTGCACTCTTGTAGAGAACGTTATCGAGGGTTCAGGGGCCAAAAATCTCCAAATGGGGAAGCTCAAAAAATGCAGAATATTCCTATTCAGGTTGAGTGGAAGCTGATAAAACTAAAGTAAACTATTTTTGCCTTTCCTACGGACAAGGGCGGTTACAAGGGGGGGGGGAAGGGGATAATTACCCCTCCCCGAGATTTGAGAAAAATACTTTTTTTTGGAATACAATTTTATTTTTAATGTAAAATTTTAAAAATCAATATTGAAAAATTTTTTAATTAAAAAAAAACACTTTTTTCCCATTCACACTCACATACACACAGTCTTGTCGGCAAATTAGGCCATTTAAGACTTTAAACCATACTCGTTATTTGTAAATATATCTATTGGGGGGTCCAGGCATTCTTATTTAAGTCATTTGGTATCCAAATGTCTTAAATAAAATCATCGGACTGCCTGGAATCCGAACCCCCGACCCTCAGTATAGAAGACAAGCCCGCTACCAACTACACCAAGCCCGAAGCCTACTTAAAAATTTGATTTGTATATACGGTATATTCTGGTGAACAAGTAGAGAATGCACCTTTAAATTACCGAAAGTAAGAAAAAATTGTCTACAGTGCGACCAGTCACACCAGATTACCCCCCCCCCTCCCCCTAGAAACTCCTCTGGATCCGCCCTTGCCTGCGGACCATCATTTTAATGTCTGTGTACGATCATTAAGGACTACAAATTTTTCGAATATCATTCTAATCTAATGAATAGTTCAAGAGATATAAGCAAAATAAAAAAGATTGATATGCACATTTAAGTGGGTTTTTCTCTCTTTTTTTCATTTCAGGGGGTGCCAATATAATAAAAAAATTGGGGAGGTTAAATTTTTAATGATAATAATGTTAAATAATATATTAGTGAGAAAGTAGATAAAATTCACCTAAACGATATCGAAAAGAGATGTTAATAAATGATTATTATTATTATTTGAAAATTCCTACTGGAATCCCGGATTTATTTATCTGAGGTGCTTCTGTGCATGAAGACAACATAAACCTCAAACCCATCGACTCCTTTCGAAGAACTGAAAGGGAATCTTCTTTACGTCCCTTCCACACGACGGGATGTCACAGCAACTCCATCTCCTCGCAGAGTTGTCTGGGAGTTATTGTGGTGAGATCCAATATTCCAATCCAGGGCCTGCTTGAGGATTTGTTTACATTAAATAAATATTTTTCTTTAATGAAAAATCCCTCAAGCCCAGGGTTTGAACAGGGATCTGCTTTGTAGAAGTCCACATCCAGTGAGCTCCTATAAAGAATTCTAAATTCTTTGCATATTGTAAAACAAAGAAAAAAAAAAAAAAAAAAACAGCCTAGAGACACACTTGTTTTTAATTGCTGCCCTCCTTTTCTAATAAACCTCTGCAATCGAGGGGAGGGAAGTGGTTAACCCCTGCATGATGGTGGAATTACTGCTCTCTGGGGGGTGCAGGATGATTAATCTCATTCATTCCCCTCTCTTTATGATAGAAAATGTAACATCGAATCCTTTCTATTGTTTTTACTTTTTGTAGTTTATGTTGTATACATAATTAAATTTTACAAAATAAATGAATAAGGGAGTTCAAGGAGGTAGAAGTTACGCATGTTTTACCCGAGAAGATGGCGTTGTGTGTCATAAAAAGTATGCCCAAAAAATCAAGTAATTCAAAAATTTGCCAAGAGATGTCAGGATGGTAGCTAATAATATTTAATGCATTTGGTTGATTTTAATTGATCTTTTAACAATAAAATTACTTTATAAATGTTATTATATATTATGTATCTTTTATAAAAGCATAAGAATATATAAATATAGGCCAGATATACACTAATACTATATCGGCTGTTAGACTAGCCTGCCATCTATTGCAAGAATGCTGAACTAATTTGACATTTGATTTTTAAATAAATCATCTAAGCTTATTTTAAAAATTTCTTAATTAATATGTGATTAATAATAACAATAAATTCATTTTTAAATTTAAAAAAAATTAAAGATTATTGGGACAGATTGTTTTTTGTATTTGCTTGATAACAAAAAAATTAATTACGATAATTTTTCAATAAGTCATTAAAACAATTATAGCTCGATGTCCCAATAATCTCTTATGAATTTAATTCATTTAAAAAAAAAACCGCATTGAAAAATTCCCTATAATAGTCTAGTTTTTTTTTTTAAAGTACGCCGCTCCTGAACCCCCTTAAGTCCATTAGAAGTGGGAAGTTTTGCAATTTTTTTTATGTTTATAACAATCTCAGTTTGTCTCCTCTATTATTATTTTTTTTTTTCCAAACAGAATAAAATTTTGTATAGATCAAAAGAGGAGGAATTTATTTTCAAACCACCCTATAAATGAATTGAAGAAGAAAGAAAGAAAGAAAAATATTATTAAAAGAAACTTCACCTCTTTTTTTTTTTTTTTTTTTTGTTCCCAAGGCATTCAGCCGTCTCTCTTTTTTTTTTTTTTTTGTCAACAGCAACCGGAAGTATTTTTATTATGTATTTATAAGCATCCGTGAATTAACATTCAGGTTTAACGGATTAAGTAGAAAAGAGAGAGAGAGAGAATGGCGCAAGGCAAAGGGTCTCTCTCTCTCTCTCTCTCTCTGCCGTCTCAGCTATGAGAGGGTAGTAAGGGTCCACTCAACGAAAAAAAAGGGAGTATTTTTTTTATTCCCCTAACGGGTGATGGGCGTCGTGCACAATTAATAGAACAAACGAAATAAATGTATGTTAGCTCTAGGAAATAGGGAGCTAAGTGTTCTAAGGTATTTTTTATTCCATTTAGGCCGAGAGCTTGATTGTTGGCAGCTAATTCAATTGAAATATTGTCTTAAGGGCCCGAGCGATGTACAGTCCCATGGGGATATTTCGGTTGGCCCACATCTTTTATTATTTGCAATTAAATATGAATAATTTTTACTTTCTCTTACCTCTATATATTTTAATATATATAGAGAGAAATGTTGAAAATTCGATGTCGAGATTTTGATGGTTATACACGTTTTGAGGTCCCCTGAATCCAAAAAAGTGGTTTTCGCGACATGGTCTATCTGTCTGTGTTTGTCTGTGCGTCTGTCTGTCTGGGTTCAATTTAAAGCATGAAAGCTTACGATTCGAAGGCTTCTTATTATTTCACCCAACCTGTCCTACAGCAAATGGACAAAACATTATCGGGGTGGTAAAATAAAGTTTTTTTTTTATTTCTATAAACTTTTGTCTCTGTAACTTCTTATGAAATAATTTAGAAAAGTTTTCTGAGCTTCATCAAAATAGTATAAATTTTCTTTGAGTATAGGAGACTTTGCAGTCATGGTATTAAATAAAAAAAGTTGTATTTAATTATTAACCGTCGACGTTTCGGTCGCAAATCACGACCTTCATCAGAAACTGTGGTCAGAATATTTTAAATTTTTAGACAACAAATTGTATAATATTTATAAACAATGATATAATTTTTTTATATTATTTACAATATGATGAAAGTACTTACGATTAATTGTTAGAATACAAGAAGATTAACAATATTATTCTATTGTATTCTAACAATTAATCGTAAGTACTTTCATCATATTGTTAAGTTATAAATATTATAAAAAAAATTATATCATTGTTTATAAATATTATATAATTTGTTTCTGAAAATGCGACCGAAACGTCGACGGTTAATAATTGAATAAAAGTTTTTTATTTGATTCCTTGGCTGCAATCTCCTACAAGGGCGGATACAAGGGGGGTAAAGGGGGTAATTACCCCCCCCCTCTGAGATTTGAAAAAAAAAATACTTTTTTTTCAAAAAAAAATTTATTTTTAATATAAAATTTTAAAAAAATAATACTTAAAAATGTGATTTGTATTTATATTCTGGCAAACAAATACAGAATGCGTCTTTAAATTACCGAAATTAAGAAAAAATTGTGTGCTGTGCGACCAGTCACACCAGATTACCCCCCCCCTTCTCGAGAAACACCCCTTGGTCTCCTATACCCAATTGAAAGTCTACAGCCACTTCTCATCACTAAATTTTTTTTTTGTCAATTCATGACAAATGCGTTTTTCAATTTTTACTTCTTAATACTGCAAACATCGACAATATTTTTCATTAAATATTTTTCTACACTCAAAACGTTGTTTTTTTTTAACACTCGATCGCTTCTTTTTTTTTAAATATTTTATAAGTTCAAATGTGTTTTAAGATGAAGAATGAACGGTGTTAATATGTGTCATGACAAACGAAACACCCTATAACCCCTAAAAATACAATTGAGAGAGAGAGGGACCCTTGGGACAAAGGATTACGCATTCTTTTGTTGGTCTCACCCTTATAGTCTGAGAGAGATTGGGATTATAGAACGAGCCAACGGCTAGAGATTAGCAAAAGGGCGACGAGGATGATGACGACGACGAAGAATTCTTAGGGAGCGAGAGAAAGGGGGGCCCAGGTGTACTATAAGAAGAAGAAGGTCCCTCTCTCTTTGTCGCAATCGCATCGCACTCTCCAACTTCTATATAAGGGATTACCAGAGGAACCCTTCCTTCCCTAAAAGATAATCTTGTATGCTTTGAAGATTATTTCAAGTCGTAACAAGTACACACATATAGAACAAACGATGATACTCTCTCTCTCTCTTGTGAAATTGGATTAAATTAATTGAGCATTCTTTAGAGGGCATAGAAAAATAGAAAAAAAAATATAGAGATTCTAAAGATGTTGACTTTACTATTATAAAGGAGAGGAACAAATAATAGCTAAGACAAATAATCCCCCCCCCCTCCACCAACTATATACGGCAAATACGAATTTAAATTAACCAAATAAATTATATTTTTTTAAAAATATACAGTAGTAGTAAGAAAATAAAGAACGAGATTTTTTTTTTCAATTTGTTTAAAATTCTTTAATCAATGAAATGATCTTGAAAATATTATATATTCCTCTAAAAATTGTTTTTTAAAGAGAGTGCAAGTAATACTATCCCCCTCCCCTTCTCCCTGTTGCCGTTTTAATCTCGGCTAAGATCATCTTCAGAGCAGTCAGTATTAAAACTAGCATCTCAATTTCTCCCATATCTCAGAATTAGAAATATTATAATAGTTTTTGAAATATGTACAGTGAGAGTCAATATTAAGTCCCACTCATTCGTTTTCTACTTATGTTTGTTTGTTTTTATAAAAGAAAATGGAAATTTTCTAGGTTTGAACCATGAAAGTTTCCATTAAAAAAAAATATAATATTTTATTAGAAACAATGAAATAATCACAAGTAGAAAACGCATGGGTGGGACTTAATGTTGACTCTCACTGTACACTGTGGTGCAAAAAAAGTGCAACACTTTGATTCTTCTTAAAAGACTTATTCTAATCTATCTTAATGCTACTGTAATTTATTAAACATTTAATATGAAATATCTTATAAATTTCTAAGTAAATTTAACACAAATCCATATCATTTTAATCAATTTAATACAATTTAAATTAAACCAAGATAAAAATATCGATTTTCAATTTTAGGGGCAAAATCAACATAGTTCCTATGTTTTGTTTAATATTAATTAAAAATTTTATTTTTATAAGAATTTCCTAGAAAATAGAGAACAAATATTATTTTAAAATTTTCAAAATATTGGCCTTAATACAAAAATATCGACTTTTTGTTTTATTTAAATTGTAATTATTTATTAAAATGATATGGATTTGTGTTAAATTTACTTAGAAATGTATAAGATATTTCATATTAAAAGTTGAATGAACAGTACCATTAAGATAGATTAGAACAGGTCTTTTAAGAACAAAACAAAGAATTGCACTATTTTTTCACCACAGCGTGTTCTCTACGTAACTTACTATCTGCATCAAAAGTCTAGTATTCAATTCTAAAAAAGTATTAAAACAATACTTTTTCTTTCTATATATAGTTAAGAGAAAGTAAAAATATATTCTCGTTGTGTTATATACCAATCTAGTATTGCCAATGGTCTTTGTTTTATATTATAACTCAGGCCAACAAAAATAAACGTTATTTTGATTGACATTGTGAGCTATACCTGAGTATACGGGTAGTCCTGATTTCAAAAATGCCATCAGTGTTGCTCTAATTTTAGAGAAAATGTTCTTTTAAGCGGCTCCTATTTTGAATTTTCTGTTTTTTTTAAAGGCGTTTCCTCTTAATTCTATACTTCTTTACCTTTCCACAACTCATTAATTCGTCACTCACTATACCCAAGAATAGTTTTACCTTTTAATCAAAATACCATCTTTATCAGAAAATTTTCTTATATATTAAAGTGTTTTTTTTTTCTCTCTTGTTTTAGGTAAGTCAACATTTCACCCCTTCACCGATTCATAGTCTATGCATTCAATCCAAGGTTAGTACGAACTAAAATGTCGGCGTTCACTCACTCATCTTAATATTATTTACGTATTTACTCATAAAGCCGATTCTTTTTTTTTCTTTTTTGAAAATTGAATAATGATTAGGCCCTAATACACCCATTTATCTGTCCATCAAAGAATAGCAAGCACGGTACAGTTGTTTTGAAAAAAAAAAATACAAAGAAAGTGTAACCCATCAAAGGATAAAAAGGTGAAATCAGCCGGGTAAAATTGCATTTGCTTTATTAGCCGTATTTTAGAAAATAAATCCATGGAGCTTGTCAGATTTTAAAAATTTATAATAAGCTACTATTACTAGCTGGATAGTTCTCCAAAGGGGGACCGTCTGTGTCTTTATTTTCTAATAATAGAGAGATTTAATTGTCTCAATTAAATTAAATTAATGCACTCGGGCTAGGTGTAGGGATTA
The DNA here is from genome assembly GCA_023213315.1 of Euborellia annulipes. Lineage (NCBI taxonomy): Eukaryota > Metazoa > Arthropoda > Insecta > Dermaptera > Anisolabididae > Euborellia > Euborellia annulipes. The sequence goes on from JAKCPI010031655.1 coordinate 11,851, forward strand.
GCGTGCTGGTCTTCCATAACAAGGGTAGCGAGTTCGGATCCTAGGCAGTCCGATGATTTTATTTAAGCCATTTGGATATCAAAAAATAGGACGCATGTTTTTCCCGATAAGAGGTCGTTGTGTGTCATAAAAAGTTTGCCCAAAAAATCAAGTAATTCAAAAAATTTGCCAAGAGATGTCAGAATGGTAGCTAATAATATTTAATGCATTTGGTTGATTATCTTTTAACAATAAATACTTTATAAATGTGTCTTTTAAAAAAGCATAAAAATATATAAATATAGGCCAGATATAGGCTATTAGGTGATCAGCTGTTAGACTAGCCTGCCATCTATTGCAAGAATGCTGAACTAATTTGACAGTTGTTTTTTAAATAAATCATCTAAGCTTATTTTAAAAATTTCTTAATTAATATGTGATTAATAATAACAATAAATTCATTTTTAAATTTAAAAAAAAATTAAAGATTATTGGGACAGATTGTTTTTTTTTGTATTTGCTTGATAACAAAAAAATTAATTACGATAATTTTTTAATAAGTCATTAAAAGAATTATAGCTCGATGTCCCAATAATCTCTTATGAATATAATTCATTAAAAAAAAAACAGCATTGAAAAATGCCTTATAATAGTCTAGTTTTTTTTTTTTTTTTTTTTTTTTTTTTTTTAAGTATGTTAAGCCAAGGCCCGAGGGCTTCAAACTTTTTAAATAAATATCTATTAAAAATAATGACATAAAGACAAATAAACAGGATATATTTCATTCAATACACGGCGACTCGAGTTCAAATCTAGATCAACGCAGATTTTATTTTTTTGAAAGTAGATGAATATAAATATTCGTGCTTTTCTCTTCATCAACGAAATATTATTTTTTCTATTTTATCTAACAAAATGAACAATTTAAATTTAATATATATGTTTAAATATTGAATAATAATTGTGAGATTTAATTTTAACTTTTTCAAAGTTTAAACTTTTTAAATAAATGTCTGTTAAAAAAAAGACAAATATATTAAATAAATAAAGATATCTCTCTGGTGGGGGGTTAGGGAATCATCTATTGCAAGAATGCTAGAAAAATCCTTATATTAATAGTCTAGTTTTTTTAAAGTACGTTTAGACGTCGCTCCTGAACCCCCTTAAGAAAAAAATACACATACCTGGGTATATAAAATAATGAATCAGAAGAAAAAGAATCTCCTCATTACGTACTAGATCTCTACGTCAAGGAAAAATTCATTTTCTTTTTTTATTTTCTTTTCCACTGGAGATAATTAGTCTTACAGGGATATTCGCATTGTAATGCGCCCTTTTTCTTCTCTCTAATCGGATTCTTATAATTACTACAATTTTCAATTAGATGCAGACTTAAAAAATTATGATCCAACCGAAAAGCTCAAACTACCATTGTCTCTGCCCCCACCACCTCCGTCAAAGTATGAAGCCATGTAAATATTTTTAATTATATCCTTAAGAAAGAGAAAAAAAAGATCTTTAAAGAGCTTAGAAAGATGGAATTTTTTTTTGAATAATTTGATATTAAAAATAAATACAAAACAAGAGGGAGGAGGGTAGAATTGATTAGTTAGTAACAATTATAATAGATGGAGTTGAGAGATTGTGGCATCTCAACTAACAAGAGAATATTTTGATTTGGATGGTAGTGGCGGAATTGCAAGATCTAACCTCTCGATGGAAGACAAAGTTTTTTTTTTAATTGGAGTGCGATTTGATCAGAAAGAAACATTTATGCCCGCACGAGTTAAGCATTGTTTAACGCTAAATAATAAATTTCGTTGTACCTCTTGCAAAGTCAAACTTAAATGTCTAAATCGTAACTTAAATATAAGCTCTTAATCAAACCCTGAGCGTGCGGGCCTTTTTTTAAACACTCACACTTTTTCCCCCATTCACACTCACATAAACACAGTCTTTTCGGCAACTTAGGCCATTCTCAACTATTGGACTGAAAATGGCTTTATTTCGTTAAAACCGATACTGTTTCTTTAACAGAGAGTTTAATTTCGTGGAAACTAATTACCTGGCTGCACTCTCCTTTACTATCTACTGTTTAAATACTACAGCCACTTTAATTCTTAAAAAAAAAAAAAAAATCTATATAATCCAGGCAACTCTACGAGGAGAGGGAGTTGCTGTGACATCCCGTCCTGTGGAAGGGACGTAAAGAAGGTTCCCTCTCAGTGATGCATTCTTCGAAAGGAGTCGGTGCTGAGGAGTCCCTCCTCAGCTTGGACATCCTCCCGAGAATAGAAGAGGTTGAATAAAAGGAGCTAGAAATGAACGCAGTAGAAGTTGAGATAGAAAATGATGCAACTTCACGGGGTGCCGGTAGATGGCTACGGGCTGGGTTTGCGGTGTGTGTCTTCGTGCACAAAAGCGCCTCGGGTAAATAAACCGGGGATCCCGATAGGAATTTCAAATAATAATTATAACAACCTCCTTTGATACTCATAGATAGGTATTTTTAAAGTGGAGTTGAGAGATTGTGGCATCTCAACTAACAAGAGAATATTTTGATTTGGATGGTAGTGGCGGAATTGCAAGATCTAACCTCTCGATGGAAGACAAAGTTTTTTTTTTTAATTGGAGTGCAATTTGATCAGAAAGAAACATTTATGCCCGCACGAGTTAAGCATTGTTTAACGCTAAATAATAAATTTCGTTGTACCGCTTTCAAAGTCAAACTTAAATGTCTAAATCGTAACTTAAATATAAGCTCTTAATCAAACCCTGAGCGTGCGGGCCTTTTTTTAAACACTCACACTTTTTCCCCCATTCACACTCACAGAAACACAGTCTTTTTCGGCAACTTAGGCCATTCTCAACTATTGAACTGAAAATGGCTTTATTTTCTCCCGAGAATAGAAGAGGTTGAATAAAAGGAACTAGAAATGAACGCAGTAGAAATTGAGATAGAAAATGATGCAACTCCTCGGGGTGCCGGTAGATGGCTACGGGCTGAGTTTGCGGTGTGTGCACGAAAGCACCACGGGGATCCCGATAGGAATTCCAAATAATAATAATAACAACCTCCTTTGATACTCATAGATAGCTATTTTTTTTACACTCTTGCATATATTTTAAATAATATTTACCGATGGCTATTTGGGGACGTTCAACACGGTGATTCCTCGGGACCACCCACTGGAGGTCTCGCCTCTCAATATCTATCATAAAATAATTTCATTTTAACAAATAGGTAGGCGGAGGCGGGCGGCGTAGCTAGCTTATTATAACGACAGAGTGTGAGAGAGAGAATGAGTAGCTAATTAAAAGCAGAGAGAGAGAGAGGGAGGGTTTGTTTTAAAGGGTGTTCTCTCCCCCTTTAGATAGATGTCAAGCAAACCCGCTCCGGCGTGAACAACAACAACAACTTTGAAATCTTTTAACTTAAGCAAACTATTATCCGGTTTGATCCGCTTTTTAAGTAGTATATATTATATAGTACAGTGTTTAAAAGAGAGAGAGAGAGAGAGAAAAAAAAGACGTGAAGCCTCTGGTCATTTTTGTTGACAAGACGCAATGGCTGTGTTGACACTTTGTTGTTGTACTAAAGTTGTTTCTCTCACAAACTTTAGATCTCTCTTGTAAAACCTTTCGCTTCTCTTCTTAATTAATCACCTCCCCCCCCCCCCACTCTGTCTGTCAAACAAATTAATTTGATATCAATAATAAATAATAATATTTTTAGATTATGTTGTTTATATTTATTATAATAAAAAAAATAAATAAAAAATGATGACGTTGATTTATCGAATTTTTTGAGAATAAATCTCCTTAACATTTAAGTCAAATGTTAGAAAGTTTTAATTAATACCGATGTGTTTAAAAAAAAGATTATAAATATTACCGCGCTTTGCGGACCGATTCGCTGAAAATAAAAAAGGAAAGAATTTACAGTGGTATATGTCCGTGACTTTTTGAATGAAACACAGGTTTTTGGATAAAGAATTATTTTATTTTTCAACGTAGTCTCCTTTGAGCTCTAAACACTTTGTCCAACGTTTCTCCAATTTTTGTTGTCCCTTCCAAAAAATAAGATTTGTCGAGGGCATCAAAATCATCGTTGGAGTCAAATCTCTTTCCGCCGAGCCATTTTTTCAGGTTTGGAAACAAGAATTAGTCACTCGGGGCTAAATCCGGAGAATAGGGCGGATGAGGGAGCAATTCGTATCCCAATTCATGGATTGCCATGGAGCACACGAAATTCACTTTTTCCATTTTCTTCTCAAATCATGAGGTAGTCTGCTATTAATGGATGTCAAACAAAAACTAAAAGACCCAGAGGTTCAAATTTCGACAGGAGTCAGCTGATAGTTGCCTGCTGACAGGAGCAGTGTTGCCATTTCAGTTAAGAGGCGGGAAATTCAAAAAGTCACGGACTTATTGACCTGCCCTCGTGAATTCAAAGGGGCGCTCTCTCTGTGAACTTTCTTGACATTCTTGAAATTGTGTCCAGAGGGCCCTGAAATAGGATTAGATATATTTGTTTTAAAATGTTTATAAAATAAGAGGCATTCAAAGATTCAATGGGTCGTTTTGATAACTTACCTACCCCAACATAAAATAGTCCTCTAAGGGGAATACATGGTGTTTGTCCTTCAGCTATTTTAATGCTGAAGGACAAACACCATGTATTTCCCCATAGGGAGGCTATTTTAATGTTGGGGTAGGTAAGTTATCAAAACGACCCATAGGAGAGTGCTGTTTCACAAACTTATTACACACGCATCAAAATATGGATGATGTTACTAGTAATGCTTATAAATAATTTAACGAATTTTATTTATTTGGTGTCTGATCAGTGAGAGGTAAAAAAAAAAGGGTCCGACCGAAACAAGATTTTCAGCCGTAACCGAAACAGAAATTTGTATTTCCTATAAAAAGTTCATATCATTTTACCTTTTTTTTTTGCTTTTGAAATTTTTTCCGCCCTGCGGAAAATTTTTTTCCCTCCCGTGAAAATAATTTACCTTTTTTCCGCACCTTTACCGCTTTTGCAAATAATTTGACCTTTTTTTTTGCATGCGAATCTCATCCCATCTTTTCAGAAATTACGGCCGAAACCGAATATTCGATCGGTTCCTATAAAAAACAAAAAGAACCTAGTCATTATATTTAAAAGAGTATGTTATGATGATGACGTAACTCGTAGCGCGCCAAAATATACAACTGTCAAAAAAATATGAGGTTATTTCTCCATATTTAAGGAAACAAATGGTCACATTTGTTTTGATTTTAGTAAATGTAAACTAATGAAAAACATGAAAGATAATAAGTTGAAACAATAAAATAAATTTAAAACGTTTTAAAACCGGAAGTGCTTGGGACCAAAACGTATTTTTCCCTGAACCAGTTTTTTATGCTGAATACGTA